>JAQIXG010004640.1:0-12587 GCA_034700105.1 Oconnorella tubifera
ATTCTAGTAGACTACACTGTACATCTCAAACACAATACTTATTTTTACATGCATGCAGGTATACTTATTAAATTTATGAAAAATATCTTTCTTTTCTCAAATATAGTTTCCAACAATTCCTTTATCATAAAGTCTGATTCAAAATTGACTTGTATAATTAAGTACGACTGATCATTACATGATCGCCCATATTTTCATTGAAACCCGGAATAATATAATTTCCGAGGAGACACCTGGACAACACAATGTTGGTCAGTGTTTAGGCATTAGGTTTTCTATTTACTTCTAAATATTTTATATTTTATTAGGCTTTTCGTCTTTACGTTAGCTAAAATTATAATATATCGACGGTTAAAATTTTATTAAGTTGAAAAATGATTATTGTAGACTTTAAAATATCTATAATACAGTCCGGAGAACATAGTAAAAATGCTCTTCAAATCGGATTTAAAGTTTCTTTAGTTAAAAGCTAAAGTTAAAAGCCTCATATATGAAGGAAAGTCACATGTGTTCTTTAATACCTCGATCTCATATTTTTTCATTATATCTACTTTTTTCAAAGCTAAGCTTCACTCCCATCAATTCTTCAGTTCGTATCTGTTGCTTTTTGTTTGTCGTCGATCGGTACTCGGACGATGTCAACTTCTATTTGATTGAACGTTTTAGTTGACCTAAATTCTGATTGGTCGCGTATCTATCGCTCCAAGCCAGCAAGTCATATATCACGTGTTCATCCCGCGTGTCATAGGAGAGCTTAAAGATCACGTGATAGAAATCACGTGATTGCCTGGAAGGAGGAATTATCATGAGATTATGTCGGTAACCTGGGAGCCCGAGGGATATTGTTTCATAAATGAGTAATTGCTTTTCTGGTTGTAACTGAAACTGTTAATTTCAGACGATAGAGAAATAAATGTACACTAAAGGGAGTTAAAGTTATGACTTGTATTACGAGATAAAGCAGATGTTATGAAGCGGAGAGACTATAGTATATAGTATACCCAATGCATCTAGTGCAATGAATCGATAGGGACAGGCTCTGGTACGAATTTAAGCATTCTGTAATTAAATCGATGCAGTTTATAAATACAGCATGTTTAAAGTTAGCTGTTGTAAAAATAGTTATTAAAATAGTTAGAAGTTAGGGTTGGATTTATGGTTAAGATGGGGATATAGTTACGGTTAGGATTGATCGCATTATTAACCCAATCTTAATACTAACCTTAAATCACACATTTCCAAAACTATTACTTGCGCAGCTATTTTTAGACGTGTTATATTTAAAATCGTGCCAATTCAACTAGAGAATGTTAATACGCCGCTAAAAATTATGAAATTCCGTGATGACAAATCAAAACGATACGAAAAATTAAGCACTTTTGAGTTCAGAATTTAGTAGAAAATTAATTACTTGCTGGCGAAAGAAATTAAATGAAGTTTTCTATAATATGTAACAACGGATGCTTGGTATAATTCAATATCATCAATACGCCACCGAAATAGGCCATACACCAAGTATTTTTTCATTTAAAGTTTTTATCACTATTTTCTTTTATTAACTTTTATCAATATTGTTGCCATAAAACAAAGTCTATTTATATGCTCTAGAATCACATAAATAATACACCAATCTAAATAAAGGTATGATTTGTAAGTTTCTTACAAAATTAGATTCTAGCTAATTTCTAAGTTGACCTTGTTGAAATCTAGTTGCTGCAGCTGTCAAGTCTCAAATTTCTGCTCAGGTTCAATAATGAGCGTCTTTAGGAAAACACTCAACTCACTGGTTATTAACCTGTCAACAGAGCTGTTGCTGTTTCTAGAAGCTATTTTATGCCATCGTAAACTTGAGTCACTTGCATTCTAACTCCCTCATAGTTTAATTCCGTTTTCTAATTTAAAAATTTAAACAAGTAAATAAATTGAATAACAAGCAACGTAAATTGATTAAATTACTCAACGTATCAATGAAAACAAATTTCACTAAAAAATTTACTTAATTTTGTGGAAAATTTATCTTCTTAACCTTATTCTGAATTCTTGTTTAAATTGTCTCCACGTCACAGTTAACGAATCGTAATCATTGGATAACAAAGATTTTAAAAGAAAGATTTCGAAGCATTAGAAGAGTTATCTTGTTGAAATACTCATTTTACGAATTTAGTCAAATTTACTTATTTTTGCAAAAGAACACTGATTAGCCCAAGTACAACTTTTTGTTTTGCTTAAAATGTATCGAGATTCTAAAATCTTTTTCTTTTTGAAATAAACTTTCCAGAAATATAGAACAGTTCTCCGAATAATTATTTCTATCAGATTTTCTTATTCTTTCTTTCGCTTTCTTCAAAGTCCAGAAATTCTAGAACTACCGTTTGCTACAAATTAATGCGCGGCGCTCAAATAATTGCGGTCGTCAACGCGTTAACGCGGCGCTATTTGATTCACAGTAAAAGTAGCGCAGAAGTTAGACGCGTTGCGGGAACGGAAGCGTTTTTATTGATTTTCCATCGCCTTGCGTCTTTAGAGAACTGCGTAATTTTGCGAGGCGCTGATGCAGACCGTTTAGAGCAATTAGTCACGTTGCTAGCAATGATTGAAGCTGCCGTTTTTAATTCAAATTGCTTGTCTTAAAAAGTCGTAATGAGAGTCTTATCATGTCTACTCATCTAAATTGGTTCGTAATTCAATGGAATATTTGACCGGCCCGAAAATAATAGCGTACTTGTAATAGACATCTAGTACTCAGAGTAGATTCTTTTGAGATTAATTAAAAAGAAGATTATAATGTCGAAAATTAATTTACCTATTTTCTAATACAACTATTTTTGAAGTATCTTAAATATATAAAAATTTGCTAGTATATTTTTATCGCTTGATCTCAATATTAAAGTTCAAAGTTCTTTATTTACCGATGGGCGATGTTGCAGATCCTCAGAATGACGGGAGATATCCACCCAAGCAGTGAAATCAAACTTAGGGAATTTTTCCATGAAATTAGTCAGATAGAAACCATTTTTAAAAGGCACTTTATCGATGAAATCAGTCAAAAAGAAACCATTTTAATTGATGGTAAACAGCGATAAGAAAAGAACATAATATGAAAAGAAGCAACACAAGTGAAGAAACGTAAAATGTCACCTTGTTGTATACAGAGGCTGCAATGTAAAAATATCTTTGACTCGTAGAAGATTTAATTTAAAAGTTTTAAGAAAATATTATCTCTTCTGAATCAACAGGATATTCAAACTTCGTTCATTTATTTAATTGAATAAATCTGTATTTGAAGCCGCATTACCCATACTGTCTCTAATAGCTTGTGTTATGTGTTATATTTAGGTTTTGCATAATCGCCAAAGAGGCTTTAAAACATTAACATTGTGCCTTCATAATACTTAAATTGTAGACCGTAGATTTATAAGATACAATTAACTAATTTCTGATATTAAGTTAATTTGTATCAGTCAACAATGATTTCAAAATATGTAAGTTGCCAGAAGATATTGATTATCCAGGCTATACATGATCTATATTGTGAGATCTAATAGTAACAAAAATATATACACACACTTAATATTTTTATCTACAGATATTATCCATCAAAATGCAATCCAGTCAAATTCCTTCAGGACTGCTACAACACACTGATGTGATTCATTTCAACTAACAAATCAACTCGCTCTGTTTACCATCAGACTCTAATAATGCGACAACTTTGTCTTCGGTCGGAACAGTTATTCACAGATTCATTGGAACAAGCTAATACGATAAGCTCCACTGTGCGCGAGTCGATAGACTGTCTGACGAACTACATTGACAAATATTAAATCGACCGACCTGACTTTTCGTCCAGCCGGCGATCAGTCAATGTCGTTCATTTGTGTATTGAAGAAATTCCGCTTGGAGGAACACGCCGACAAACCTTTCTAGTGTTTTACATGATGAATATTTAGACTTCTGACCTACGTTGTGATGACGTCACACTCGGATGCGCCTTTAAGGCTGAGTTAGTGGAGATTGTGTTTGTAGAATAAAGGAGAAAGAGAGGAAGGGAGGGAGAAGAAAGAGGACGTGCTTGTTTGATAATAAAATAAATCCTAAAGAGTGAAACGTCAACTGAATGCATAAAAAACATCGAAACGACACAAATAAATCATCGTAACATGGAAATAAAAATCAATATTGTCTTTCGAGATAAAAACTCCAGTCAATAAACTGTCTATAGATTATGAACGTTTTATTGTTTTTGGTTGCAAATATAGCACGTTTTAAATTCTCGCAGTGATTGTTATAAAACGACATAAAATGTAAAACTGTTTTAGAGCGTATAGGGGTAAATTGCATGATGTTGCAATCATCACTATTTTATCTATTCGCAGACGTGTATTTGTGTTTAATATATAGATGTTATGTCAGAAATTCATTGATTTTAATGCAACATTAAAGATAAGAGAAAAATTAATAAATGTAATACAGTGTGAATCAAATGATATTAGGAAACACAACATTGAAAATTTGAAACTCGCCGTTCTGCGAGATGGGGTATTATGAGAAGATTAATTGGAATATTTTTTAAGTTATTTTTATCTAATAGTTAGGAAATAAGCACAAGAATAGAAAATAATTAAAGAATAATGCAATCATTTATAATCTCAATTAAGAAAAATATAATTTTCAAGCCAAAAATCAAAAAATGATGTAGACAGAGAAACTATATATATATAGAAAATAAATGAGTTTTCCTTTATATCTTGCGTAATTTAATCAATTTATTTGATAAGCAGAAAGATTCTAAAAAAGAATTCAAATGCAGCAAAATTATTTGCTAATATTTGAGCTTTTGTATTTAATAATATTTATTATCCAGCTCAGATTATAAGTAAGTGTAGTGGAAATATGATATATATGCCTAAATGCATTTGAATTTCATCAAATACTAAATATTACAGATACAGAAAATTGAGTCCATTTACAAATAAAATTCATTACAATAAAGTATATATTCATTTGGGCAAAAAAATAAATTTATCTCTCAAAAGTTTTGCTATTAATTTATTTTACCTTCTGCCACCGAATAAAATACTAAATTTAATATTTTTTGTTATAAATTTACATAACTATGAAACATTTAGAAATTTAATAATAACTTTTAATAATTAAATAATAAATGATAAAATTTAATAATTTCTGACTTTCATAAAAACCAAATAGTTTCCCGCGTAAAGGTTAACTTTTCAATTTCCGTTGAAAATCATTTCCTCTCGGCAATACTAACGAGAAATGAATTTAAGTTCGAGTCAAGACTATGAAGTCATTATAGACAAGTGCTAGTGACATCATAGCGAGCTACAGATATTTTTAGCAAGGTATCGTTTCTAACAACCCCCGCCCCGTGCTAAAAATAAATTTACTCAATGCTTTAAATTTATCCTATTAACTAAGCGAAACTAAAACTAGATCAATAATCTAATCATAATTAATCCAAAGATTTCTTAACATTTGGACAATACTTGAAATCTGTAATATATATTAAATAAAGTATTATGTCAAATTGCATTGTATATTTTCAAAATAAATATTATTAATTATACAGTAAATAACATAGCAATAAGTTAAATAAAGTCGAATCATTGATTCTTGCCTACTGGTTAAAGGGGGGGCCCGGATATAAAAAGATCTCTACCAGGGTCTACTTGAGGACTTATGGGAAATACTAAATACTAAATAGGCTTTGGGTGTAAAGAAGGGAAGTATGGGGGGGGGTGCCTTGACCCCGGATATCACGTGCCTGATGACTGTCACGCGACTCAATCAGACCGGAAATGGATTGATCCCTTGGTAAACGAATCATCAAGATATTCTAAAATTCAATGCTGCTGCAGTATATATGCTAATATCATTAAACTATATTTTTATTACGTTGTTTACAGTTTTTGAGATACCATAACACTGTAAATACATTTATAAAATACGTCATTTGAAAATTCTGATGCTAGTTATTGTAGTTAAATAGATTTTAAAATGATTTATACTTTACATGTTTAAGTTTTCTGTAAATATAAATTGTACTAGACTAAGCATAATTGTACTAGACTAAATAATAATTCTGCACTAAATAGTAACAACTAATATTCTTACTAACTGGATGATTGGAAAGAAGCTCTTTACACAACAAAAACATGAGAGTATCATTTACGCATTGAATTTTATCAAAAATAAAAACTGTCACGTTACTATAATGCGAAAAATTACCAATCAAAGTATTTGTTTTTTAAAATTTCATACATAGATTGCATTTTTAAAATAAGTCCACGCTGTAAATTTGCTAATTATTAATTATTAATGTGGCTAATTATAAAGATTATTGATAACATCTAAAAAAAGTACTGCTCGTTTAAAATACGTTGAAAATATTCTACACATAGTCTTAAATTTAAATCCGAAAAGCAACTATAGATTTAAAAAGCAGCCAGACATATTTATAATGGAATCTTCCCACTCGATGAGCTTCATTGAATTCTATTTTGAAATTGATGAGAGTCTATTCACCGATGATTGGTTGGTCGTTGCTAAGAAAGGCAAGACAGTGACGTTGTATCGGATTTATTTGATCATTGGCTCTGACGAGTCAGTCATGAGCTTTATTGATCCAAATAGCTATAAAGTTTCACCCATTGGAAAGATAATAACTAACTTTGCTATATTTTACCTAATTTATTAAGATTCTATTTATTCTAATTATAAACATATTTTCTTGCATGCCTTTTAGACAACGCCATATTTTCGTTTGTTTTATTTGTATATTCTAATAGTATTATTTCTTAAAACTTCCCTTTATAAACTGTATTATTCTCTCTTTTCTGACTCATTTCCAGAATAAATTGGTTCCTTTCTCTCGTGAATTGATCGTTTGTCCTCGCTGCTTCTGTAGAACATTGTGTGGTCATCCTTAATACTTAGAGTAGTCTGCAATATTGTCCTTCGACGGTTAAACAGACGTTAAATTGTAAGACTATTGTAATGTTATAAATTGTAAGGTTATAATTGGCATTTCATATTTGCATTTGTATTTCAAGCAAATGCTTGATTTAATTGTATACTTTTATTTTATCTTATACAATTTGTACATTTTCACACTATCATAAAACGGTAATTGAGACGTTGTTTAAAGTTGACACTGTTATATTAAGAGCTGAAAGATCTTCAGATTTTCAAAAGAATTTCTTTATAAGCTATTTTACTGTTATATTTTTTTGCCTGAATGATTAACACATAATATCTTCCGACTTTTGGGCAATAACTTCAGTAATGCTGATAACTAATCAAGATCGTCAAACTTTTATCGCCTTCCAGGCCCTCCCTTTATAGCTAAACGGCCTTGATTAAGTCCACAATGATTATGTATACCTTGCATCTCGCGACTGTAAATCTCAACTTTCAGCTGCAGATTTCAGTCTCTGTCCAGTCGTCCAGTTATTTAGCGAAACTCGTCAGAGCTTTATAGAATATTGATTTACAATCTCAGCCGTTCACATTATATTGATCTCATCACACACGCGGGCCGACTGGCTGACTGATATATTGAACGTCCGTGTCCTTCGCCTTCGGCTGTACGATGTAGTAGTCTTGTATACATGAAAAAAGTAAGCTTGCCAGACGAATAGCGGTTAATCAAATGTATAGCTTATAAACACGAAAATGTTTTTGAGATCCATAATCAGGTTAGAATAGAACGCGTATTGTCGATGCATTAGATAGATTTTAGATTCAATGTTTGAATTTAATGCAATCTTAACTAAATTGTTACTAAATTTGATCCAATTCAATGAGGGTGACAGTTTAAATATGATTCGGCCTACACTGTTAAATTAAAGCTTCCAAAAGTTTAAGCAAGTGTAAACTATGTAGATGTTTTCATCATTTTAAACCTGTTAAACTAATCGAGTAAGTCATGAATTAGTTAACGTTAATTTATTAGCAGAATTTGATCTGTTAATAAATGAATATAACGGATATGGTTCGTGAAAATGAAACATTGACACAATAGGATAAATATCGCTTAATTTAACATAATAAAATCTCTTTGGTTAATCAAAGATTTTAATTAACAATTTAAATCTAATTTACATTGAGCATCAATATAAATTGTTTGACGTTAATAACGAAAATGTATATGCTCAAACTTACAATAATATTATTATAAATTTGCTATTTTTCAGAGTTTTAATTCTCATATAATCAAACCAAATTCATTTATTCCCAAACTCTATGGTTAAATAGCAGATAGTCTGGATAACCATAAATTTATCTAATCATAATTCCAATGCGTTTTAGAAACGGATTAATAAAAATATATTAGTGAAAATTCTAACCTTTATGATACGAAGTGCTTTCAAAGCTTCCATGATGAATAATCCTTTCAGTAATAAATTACTTTAAGTTACAACAGAATCATCGTTTCATTTCTATATTCTCTCTTAATATAATCCCCGATCGGCAGTTTATTCCTTATATCATAAATATTATGTTACTAAGTGGTTTTATTCTGTAAAACAACAAGAAAATTTACATATACCGTATAGTTCAAATCAAGTAATAATGCAAAGCAAAACGTTAAATATTACAGCAATTTGAAGCATATTTTAAAAACAAAAATGACTGAAAACTATAAAATTTAAAAACGCAGTCTAATGATAATTTGGAAGCTTTAATTTTCAATTTTGCAGTGCGAAAACTGTTTTGTGTAAAAACCCTGTAATATTGTTATGCGATAATATGAAACGGATACATTTCAAAATAACAATAAAATTAAAGTATCGGTACAATTTTCCAATATCAACCATTACATTAGACTCTTATCTGAAATCTAGTACAAATCTTCTAATTACAAACACTATGCATCATTCTCGGTTTAGCGCATCGTCTCTTTTTGACAACCGGAAACGGAAGAACGCTGCACGAATTCAGTATAATATCGTCCGGATTGAGTCTGTATCCAAAATGCTTACAAAATTTGGAGATATTTTAGTCAATTCAGGGATAATCAATCATCAATAGATGCTTAGGAAGATTGATACTTTTGCTAATTTGTCATAATTCAAAATCTGATGCAAGATTGTCATCGTGGTCAAATGGCTAAAAAATCTATATATGAATGTCATTTAATAAATTCAAATGTCTTTAACCCGGGTGACTAATTCCTTTATTAATGTGAAAGATTTAGAAATTACAGATTAGAGCACTAAAAGAATTAGGCGACAAATTTCCTTTTCAATATAGGCTACAGGCGGTTAATTCAAATCCTGTGAGAATATTTAATGTATGCATTTATTTTATTTATTTTATTGTAAAGCTACTATTATACTATTTTTAGATTATTTCGAAAAAATTGAAGCAATTGTGTATTGTGTTTAATTTTCAAGGAAAATTACTTACTAGTCTGATTTTTTACATGGGATTGAGTTTAAAAATTTGAAATGAGTGATGAATTACTAGTCTGATTTGTCAACACTTTTTGTCTGTAGCTTGAAAATTCGCTTTCAGTAATATTTCCCAAGAAAGACTCGTCTGCTCGTTCGGAAGTCATTGTTGACAATTTTGAGATTAATTTCTGAGCAATAATCATCATCAGGGTCGATCAGGGGCCAGTCACGTTGAGCTCGCTGCAAAGTCGATAGAAGACAAATACTCTCTTATTGAAATAGAGGCCATAGGTTCATAGAGTAGTAATGAGACGAGTGAGAGGATCAGCGATTTAGGCAATGCATCGATGATTTAAGGATTTTACAGTGGGTGGTTGGATCGATAAATAGTATAAAAATACAAATAAACAAATAAATAACAATGATTGATTCAAAACACATGTGTTTATCAATGGCGCGGTCAGACAATTTTATTGGAAATACAAATTTTCGCAATATTATTCTTATAAGAATTATTGCTACTTTATAAAGGGCCATGTTTTAAATTTGCATTTAAATACATTGATGCATCAAGATAAATTTGCCGTAAAGTGGTTAAAACTAAAAAAACAAGTTTACTTACTTAACTGCTTGTCAGAAAAAATATAAAAATAGTTAGTATTTTAAAAAGCTATTTAATTTGAGTAAATATAATGAGAAATATAGCAATTAATCCAACTTCCACTGATCGTGATTTAAAAAAAGACAAAATACGATAATTTAAACTGAATGTCATAGATTATCGTGTTATCAGACGCAATTACCAGTTTGTCTATTTTATAACTTTACTAAAGGGTGCAGCAAGCTAGTACAAAAGTGTTGACAAAATCTCAAATGATTGCATTTATAAAGCATTAAATTCATTAATAATCGAAATATTACAATATTTCAGCATTTGCATAAAACGCATCATAACAAAATCCTCTATAAAGATATAATGATGTAATCCGTCAATTTTAATAAAAAAAATAGCCAAAAACAAAATTATTTTAACTATTAACTCTGTAATTACCTAGATCTGTCTATGCCCTTAACAATTACTTTTATTCTATTTTATGTAAATAGCGCAAAAATCTTGCTCGATTTAATAGTAACGAACTGTTTATTAATATTTAATTGTAAAGCAATCACAAAACTCCAGATTTATTCAATTTCAATCACGATATTATACTAGTACTCTCTCTTTCTCAATGTCTGTATCTCTCTCGCTTTCTCTCTCGCTGTATATTTATCAGCTTTCTACGCCAACTGATCGACTGTTTGTTATAGTATCAAGCCGCTATACGTCCCCTACGTGACGCGTATACAAGCATTGCAGATATATACTCCAGCACTCAGTGATCAGAATTTCAATGCGTTATGTATGTCATCGTATCGATATCATTCTCACGAGCAGTAAACAAATAGATAAAGGGAGACTTTTTTCCCTCATTTTAAACTAAAAATATGTTACAAATGAGTCCTGCACATTAAACATTAAAGTTATAATATAGCGTTTGTAATTGGTTTTTAAGTTTCATACTTAAAAATTTGTGAAATTTAGATCTTTACGTTGATAATGCTACTGTTATATTATGTTGATGGTCACACGACAGCATAATGATCATATTAGTGGAATTTGAAGCATAGAATAATTTATATTTCCTAAATGCTATTTTAATAAATTATTTTAAACTGCTTTGTATAAAATGATATGTTATTTCTTATTTACAAAGCATGCAGAGATGATTTATGTGATAGAATTATATAGCAGTTGTACAATAATATTGTAAATGTGCTCTGCATAACCTTATATATTAATTATTTATTTGTTAGTTAATTTGTGTTTGACACTACTTTGATACAACTTAAGTTCTATTTAAAAACACACCTACCGTGAAAGATTATGAATAGAAAATAACAATCGATTGAAAAATTAATAAAATGTCGAGAAAGATTCGATTGCAGCAGAAATTAACGATCTAAAATGTGCAAATAACTAAAGAAGATTGTGAAAGTATTTGGTACGAAAAGTTTAGATTCAAAACTAATCTCCCACCTCTTTCAATTAAACTTTTAATCCGCTTCTGTGATTCAGGATCCATACTGAAGAATATAGATTATTTATGTTGAGCGGTTACTTTTTTGTGTTAGGCTGTAAATTTATTATTTTTAGGTTTCTCTTTTCTAGTAACGTGTCAAAAATCTTTTTTAATATAATAACTAGCATATGAAATGTTGTTAATTTTGGCACCATTTATTTACTTGAAACAAATCACAAGTGTCATTGGCTTACGAACCAGTGAAGGAACGAATACCAATGCTTCAATATGTTAACTGAAGAGATACAAATTAATACTCAAAATAGAAATTTATATTTAAACATATATTTCAAAAAAAAAATAGAAATTGATACTCATTTTAAATGGAGACATTACAAATACGAAACTAATCGAATTACAGAATATCATAAGATATATTACAAGTTAGATTTAAAGTCTTTTGGTTACGTAACCTGAATTCTTTTTATTTCATCTATATGCTTATATATTTTGTATTTTTTTGTAAATTTGTATTTTGTTCAATATATTTATATCCTAGTGAACTTTTCGTAGTATAACAAGCTAGAGTAATTGAATCACGAATATAATTTAAATTTAAATAAGATTTCATGATGCTGTTGTGTGTCTGAGATGTTGAAATAATACTAAACAGCATGATTATTATTTTTGAGATGATTTTGAAAATTCTATCAATGATAAGAAATTCTGGACAATTACCAATTTTTGTTTTATGTCTCAAAGCATAGCTTTTTCATTTGAATCTTCTCTATTCTTGTATCATGCATAGTTTTTAGAGAATTGCAATTATATTTCTGTCAGTTTCAGTTGACGTTTCAAATCTTCGTTATCTCGGACTCATTGTTCGTATGCATTTTTTTAATGAATTAATTTTGTAATGAATTTTTTTTTTGCAAAATGAATTTATTACTTTTAATATTGGTGGTTATACATTGCGACATAATGTAAATGTAATAAATATCAATTTATTTATTAAGCTTTTAATTAATAACTTGTAAACTGAAATAATAATAATACAACACTAGGCCTAAATGCTAAAAATTAATGAGAAAGTTTCGATTTAGATTAT
>JAQIXG010004641.1:0-12585 GCA_034700105.1 Oconnorella tubifera
ACTAGTGTAGCCAAGATGAAGGAAGAAGGGGGTTAGAGGATCAATCCCCTCCCAAAATAATTAATGAAATAATTTTTTAATATTATTTATAATGCTAAGGTGTTACTGGACTGATTAAAATCATCTTCTGATGACTTAGCGACAAATTTTGGCGGAGATGCCTGCAGATAGTCAAAAACTGTAGTAGACAAAATGTAAAGAAATAATTAAATACTTCACTCTTTGAAAGAAGCCTCTCCTTTTCGAAATCGTCCATGCGCCACTGTACGCTACAATCATTGTTTCTCAGTAGTTTCTATTTCCGCTTCGCCCTAATTTTCTTATTCACATAATCCCATGCTGTGCAGGAATTGCAACATTTTATTTCAAGGGGAGTGCAAAACGGATATTTTATGGCAAAGTGTGCCTTTGGGAATTATTTCACTCCCCCCCCCACGCTTTTTAATTGAGATAAGAAAGTGGAGGGGGGCTGTGGGTTAAGGGGGTAGACAAAATTGTCTTATTGGTTTTGTGTTTTTTGTTTCTGTTGTATGATATTGTAAATGTGTGCCATGTATGTCTGATCAACTTGTTGCAAAAATTAGCCAAAAGTGATTTCTTTGTTGTTGTCTGTCATTTTATCATTACAAATTTGATACCTAAATCTTGAATAGAATTTGAAGGAACATCATTCATTAAGTACTGTCTTTACTGTCTTATTATCTTCATTTTTGTTTAAAACATTCACTTCAATACTGGAATTGTTAACATTTGGCGTAACAGTTATATCAGTGTCTCTAATCTCTTGCAACAACGCCAGGGCTGTGCCTCTCTTTAAGTGAATCGTTTGATTAGTAGGATTTAAAATTTTGCAACATACGTCTCTCTGATTGGGTATTGCTACTGTGCATGCTACCAGATGCAATTGCTTAGGCTCTGCTGCAAGAGGTATTACTAGATAACTGTTGTTTGGTATTATACAGGCATTACAAGTAGTCTAACAACCAGTATTTGTACCCCTGCTTCAGTTAAAGGCAGAGTAGAGACATCAAATGGCAGACAAGTTAAATTCTTAGCAGTATTATTATGTGTGAGAATGCTCACGCTAACAAGATTATCATAAAATGTAATTACACTTTTGTTCAAGATATTGTTGTGGGGTTGTTGATCTGATGTATCGTATCTATATTATGTGCTAGAGATTTCGTATTACGTTTCGAGAGGTAATTGTTGTATATGCGAGAGGTAATTTATATAATCTTGAGGATATGCTTGTACTCTCAAATATCGATATGTACCAATTGTCACCTATAGGGTTGAAGTAGGTTAGGGTTGACTATGAGATGGAAATTCAACGCAACACGATTTCATAGACGGGTAGTATAATTTGATGTTTCATATAACGATGTTCCAATATAACAATTGATTAAACATGCATTGATAAGAATTTCCAAGAATGAATAAGAATAGAATTTACGAATGAATCCTTTAAAATAAAGTGTAACAGAATAGAATAAGTAATTATATTGTAAAAGCTCTTGAATGCGCTGCAGTACTCCATTATATAGTGTTCAGAACTAACTTCTCCGGACACTTTCCCCGACACTTCCCGGATACTTCCCCGGACATTTCCCCGGACGTCTGAACACTATATAT
Organism: Oconnorella tubifera; assembly: GCA_034700105.1. Lineage (NCBI taxonomy): Eukaryota > Metazoa > Annelida > Clitellata > Enchytraeida > Enchytraeidae > Oconnorella > Oconnorella tubifera. The sequence continues at coordinate 1,636 of JAQIXG010004641.1, forward strand.
AGCAGTTATTGGCAGTTTTCTGGCCATTTGCCTGTTTTTGCGTTGACGATATAAATGTAAGTTACAATTTATATAATATAATACTTTGATATTGGTTTTGGTTAACATCCTAGGATAACCTATTAGGGTTATCCTAACATGCCACCACTACCATCACGAAAAATTTTGCGCTATTTATGCGTGAAATTTTTACAAAAGAAATGAAGCAATATTTGAAATAAAACAAAACTAAATACAAATAAATGCCGAACTTGAATGAGCCAAAGGTGTTATGAATCAAGGGTGCAAAATCCCGCCTATGAAGTTTTATGAATGCCACTAAATACACACTAAAGGAGATTAACCAAGTACTAGCCAATAAACCAATAAACATGCAAAACTTTCACGAAATACAATAACTGAAAGTAAATACAATAACCGACAGTCTATTCGTAAAACAAGGTTAAATACTAAATGAAAAACCATGTGGGCCCGACAGCAAAAAAATAGCAAATTAAAAGAGTTTATTTTGAAATATGCAATGAAAAAGTGAGCTAATACTTACAAAATCTATTTAAACGTAATGTGAGAAACACTCACAAAGTATAGATTCCAGATTAATTACTTATGATAACTAAAGAAATAAACTTTACAAGTTTTACATGTTTAAATAAACAATCCTACTACAATAGTTTACATATGATAAGATTATAAGCAATGCATATATTATACATAACTATGAAAATGAAATATGCAATGTCACCAAAAATCTAAACTACTCCTTTATATTTACATAAATATTATGTATAAGATTATCCTCCAAAATAATTAATGAATATATATGGCTCTTAGTCTGAGTTTTATATGAAATCAATGATCAATAACTAATATGATCAATCCAGTGCAAACAATTATACAAATAAAGAATAACTATCTAATAAGGAGTATATGTGAACATGTAAACTTGACAACTAAAATTACTCTAATAAGTTCCAAACCTGTCATATCGTTAGTTAATTGAATCCTGCCATGTAAAACTTTGCGAGCATAATGTAAAATAATGTTTAAAATTACACTTTAAAGAAATTCTAATAATAATGTCATTACAAGATGCAATATGATATGATGATAACTAAGATATACACGTTTTTATTTTAACCAACACCTTAATGTACCCACTTGCCAAATATTTCCCCTTGCCTCCCCCTTTTTTTTAAGTTTTTAATATCAGAATCCGTTTATAGTTCGTACTTCCAGTACCACAATACAGCAAAAGGAACGATGGGGCTATACTCAGAGGTACAGGATGCTCTTCGTCTGTTACAGTAGAACGAAACAAAACATCGAGGCGGAGGGAACACTTGCCAGGTAGGTGCAATGGTGTGAAACTGATTCCTAAAACAGAGAAACAGAATGCAGTACCAGCAGACAACAAAAGAAATGCATAATGCTTTAATTGTAATAAAGATGATAAAAGTCTTAACAATAATTGAATGTTAAGTGTTATGAAATGAATTCTTGAAAATTATTGATGTTGTTCAAAAGAGTCGTCTTCATTGTCATTGTTGTCAGGAAAGAAAGCAAATTTAACAACAGATTGCCTTGTATCCAGCCACGGTCTTTTTTGTTTTAAAAGTGTAGATAACTGTGCGCCTTCCCTAATCCCCTCCACTATAATGTCAGTTAATATGTCTAACGCGGGTCTCATTTGAGGTTCAGAACTATTACAAAAGTGTCATAAATAAGGTTTTTTACTTCCTGTTTTGAAGTACAACTTGAGAGATTACGTCTAACTAAAATAGGGAATAAATTATAAGAGCCTTCACGTTCTAACCATGATAATTGTGTGAAGAAACATGTCTGACCAATATCTAAGAAATCTCGGCCATTGATTCATTTGCAATTGGTCCAACGAATCAATGGCTGATTCGTTGCATACATCTCGATTGTGTGCAAGGAATCAATAAGCTCTAAACAAATCATGATGATGATTGTCATACTAAAAAAATGAAATATGATGAAACAATTATATGATAACAATCAAAGGACAATTCAAACCCTAAAATCCGCAAGTATTAGGTTCCAGCAAGAAAACTTCCTTCTCCTGTTGGGACTTTGAAGGGGTGGGCTGGTGTTAACGGTTGTGGAGAAGGGTTAGTAGCTGATCGTCCGAACCACGATTTGGTGTATTCCAAACTATATGCAAGACGCCTCACGAAGTCGATCGAACCTGGCTCTCGGAAGGGAAAGGAATGTCGTATCCCGGTTGATGGACCAGTTGATGGACCAGTTGTCGGTACAGGCTCAGAGTATGGCTTGAAGAATAGGGTTTTTCCCAGAATTTTTGTCACTATTTCCTTCATTAACCTGATCATTTTGGGAATCTGCATGCTCAAAGATATGGGTAGGGACGAACGTACGACTGTTAGCTTCAGGGATTTTTGTTTTTGGTTCTCTTTATGGTTCTCCTTTTTGTACGAAGGGACTGATCCTTTCACTGGTACTGGATGACGTTTCCGGGCTTGACCTCCAGGTGTTTGAGGATTCACGGATTGGTGTAATGCCTCCGGACATCATTGTCTAATTGTGATACCTGTTGAGTGTGGTTTCGACTTATTCGATTTTAAGTCCTCCTGGTAGTATACTGTCCCTGTGAATTTTTGACTGAAAGGTATTGGCGACCATGAGCAAAGACGAGATAATATTTATGATTGAATACGCGTGATGTCGATAAGTTGCACATACAACATCGATGAACCATGATTTGAAGTTAATGAGTAAATATTTCTGCAATACAGATCAAAGGTTTATGACCCAAGGTACAAGTGTGTTCTAATTTATTAAGTATTTATTTATCATTTTGATTCCCTTTTCTTTCTTTTTTTTAACCCGAATTTCATAAACTGTATAATAATCATAATCAAAATTGTCACAATCGATTGTTTTGCATTAGAATTAAATATTCATTATCGTAAAACAATAATGTGAGAATTTATAAATTTACAAAATTTATTTATTTATTTTTTAAATTAATATTAATATTTGTATTTTTTATTATTATTATGAATTTCACCAAGTAACTTAATCTAGAAAGTATAAATATCTGAGTGCATCAGTTCTGTCGTATACCATCCATGACGAACGTCGCACATGGCCAGGAAGAATTGAGCACCCTCTTTTAGAGAATCGACGATGAGGTCAGTCATTGCATGTAATTCGTTGTGTTTCTGGAGGCAGGAACTGGGTTCAAAGGTCTCGTACAGAAGTCCACAAATCTGGGCCTTTCGAGGGCAGTTATTGATGACATTCAGCTACTTTTTGGAAAATATGAAACATATTATCCCGTTTAGGAGTCAAAGCCGCATGATCTGGGTCATTTGGGACACGTGTTTCATTAAAATTTTGTACAGGTTTATCGATTCTGATTGTTTGGAGAGAATCAGTTGTTGCCAAGATGGTATGAATAAAAGGATTGTGATCTATGCAACTAGAGCTTAATTTCTTCATCAAGGCTATTACTACGATTAAAGTGCAGTGTATACCAGGAAAACCTGACCTTCCCATGGTATTAACAAGAACATGATAACATGATAATTGTTTCCCTGTGCTGGCAATAGAAATGGGAGGATCAGGTCCAGTAGCATTTTCTGTTAAATCATTTGCTAGTTTTGAAAAAATTAATAAATCTGGGCTCTTACAGCACGGTCCTACACGAAGTTGACTAATTTGTGGTTGTTCCCTTTGAGGTTAAGGGGATAAAAGTGCGACATTTGGTAGCGTTGGGGCAAAGGGTCGATTAACGGCTGACACTGAAAGGAACCGGACGATTGACAACCAAATTGGTAAGGGAGGTCTTGCATCCATCCACCGGTGTGTGTTGTTTGCGATGTATTGACGGGAGTTTCGTACTCTGGATTCTAAAATTCTAATTGATATATTGATAATTTTTTTCTTATAGACACATTGAGAGCCATTAACAATGCATTTGTGTCTTTGAATTAAACGATCTGACACCTTCCTTGTATAGTCCCACCATGTGTAGCCTTTACCACCACAATACTAGAAGGTCCGTGCCCCTCAGAATTAAAGCAAATCATTCTAAAGCTGTAAAACGTTGCTGGTATCAACCCCCCCACTAAGGTCTCCCGGACGTGCACAAGCCCGGGAGACCTTTTAATTCAAAGGGTCATTGTTTATTAATGTATTCCAATCTGTGGAACAGCACCAGATGACATTGAAAGTCCCAAATCACCGAGAATAACGACATTTGCAGCACTGAAGCACTCGGCGCTGCGAATTCATTGTTGTTGTTATTTTGTTTGAGTTTAGTTCTAAAATAGAAATAAGAATTTTGAATTATACAGGTAACATATAAATGAAGTGTCAAAGCAACTGCAAGCACTTGGAACCAAAATAATTCTTTTTACCAGGCGACATATCAGTTTACGCTCCAAGAAATCGATACTTACAACACCGGTGTACAATTAATCATGAGATTTACAGTAACAATTCCGTATCCTAGGTACCTAAATGTCTTCAGTTCTGCCCAACTATACTTATATCTGCTACTCAACCAAGTTAAGAAGCTCTAAACACGCATCCGCTGTTTATCATCAATGCACTCAGGGACATGGCAGAGCCTAAAATCAAGCTCCTTGGTGCTGGCTTCTTTTAATTCTGGTAAAGTGGGGGGGGGGCGTTCCTTTCCAATCATTGCTGACATATGATATGTTTTGTTAGGGGCCTTGCCTATTGTTGGGTATGGCGTTTTAGATTTAGAAAACGCCGCTGTTGTCCTAATATCCCCTGGAATAGATTCGCCATCGCGTGACTTTGCTGGAAGAATGCTTTCCATGCTAACAGCAGGTGCAGGATTTTATGACATTAATAGATGACACAAGGCGCATGTCAATTACAATATTATCTAATGTAATATAATCAGCATCGAGTATTTCATTCATATAGTAACAGAATATATTCCAAAGGTGAGATCAAGTGTATAAATAAAGTGTTCTACAATGTTAAGAGTTAATGTTAATAGTTCTGAAATGCAACAATATTAATCTGGTTATAAGTTAAGTTCGGATAATAATTTTGATAACAATTTGAACAGCGTAACGGGTAATAAATTTATATCTGAATTGTGTAATAATAGAATTATCCTCTTATATCCCCAACATAATCTACCCGACATAATCCCCAACATAACCTATCTGACATAATTATCCATTACATAGTTAACAATTCTTTATGGGGCCCGTCATATGCCAATTTCACTACTAATTGTAAAGTATGAGCCAGACAGCCTAAACGCCTATAGGGAATATCTAAAACTTCTATGTAAACCTGATCTTTTAGATTATCAATATTTTCTTCCGCAACATCAGTATCTCCTTCCACTTAATCCTCGCTGTCATCAATCTGAACTTTTCTGATTTTCTGCCCTCTCTCTTAGTAATGTTGTAACTTAGTAACGCCTTTACCATGTTGGCACCATTGTCCAATATTACCAATAGCACCTTTTTATGTGCGCTTTTCCTTTTGTACTGTGCTAAGGCCCACTCTCGTAGACTTTTTACTAAGCTATTACTAAGTATCTCTCCTGTCTGCGAGCGCTTTAGAAGCCCCAAATGTGTTAGCACTGCTGTATTGCGAAGTCTATTTCTACCTTCAACTGCAGTCAGTGCATACCCAGCCTACAAATTTTGCTAGGTAGACTAGTTGCTTAAATACTGGTTCTTTGTAGTTCGAGCAGGTTTGATCAATTAGTTGTTGCACAACTCACATTTAATTACTTTTTCATTACAGTCAAAGCTTTGAGTACAAACTGAATACTCATCGTCAGCAACTGTGAAAGCTTTTGGTTGGTGTAGGGGTGAGGGAGAGTTAAGTGCCTGTATTATAAGTGCACTGAGTGACACATGACTTAGAAGTTGGCCTTGCTTGTGTGGAAAATCCACCCTTCTGTAGTAGACATTTGACTTGTTGAGATCTGTTATTAACTGAGAGAGTACTGTCCGGATGCTTGAGATTTACCCGTTAGATAGATAGGGGAAATGAGCATTATCCAATTTAGAGCTCACTTTGACTTGTGCAGAGGATCCAACCTTCTGTGAAACATTCTTCACTTTGGATGGCCTTCCACGCTTTTTACCTTGATCGATGACACTATCCAAGAAACAAGCGGCATCAAATATAATCATCAAACAAATGTAAATTTTCATGTCTCAGTGTAACGGTTAAATCATGACGCAATGCAGGGCTTCCTATATTATCCAAACCCTCGCAAATCATATCCCTAAGTAAATCACACATCGCCATTAAAACACTATCACATGAACCACTTGATTTTATTAATTGTTCAGTTAATGACTGGATTTATAAATTAATAAATTTTGATAAATATTAAATTTTATAAGTATTTGTGGAGCGTTCCCATTTCCTAAAAAGTTAAGCATATCCATTATAATATCTAATTATTACCTTATTTCTCATTATATTAGAAAGCAAATTGATTTATTTCTTTGTCTGTAATTTACAAATTTAACAAACTATCCATCTTGGATAGTGGTACCAGACTGGCTTTCTTTAATCGCTCACTATCTCCCCTACTCCAAGCTTTCACTGAATCCCTGGTATCAGAATGTGATGCAATGTCGCCTTCCCAGCTATTCTTCAGTGTTCACTGCTGCGCTGCAAGCAATATTATTGTTCTTAAACTTTATTGAAAACTCTATCTATGATAATGCCTGTTTTACAGGCATTAAAGTATGTCTAACAATCAATATTTGTATATCAGCTTAAGTTGAAGGAAGAATAGAGACATCAAATGATAGGTGGTTAAATTTTTAGCAGTATTATGATGTGTGGGAATGCTCACACTAACAAGATTGTCATAAAATGTAACAGTAGGTTTTAAAACATACAATCAATATCAGCTTGCATTTGTTCTTAAAAAGATTAAAAAATCGTAACCAAAAATTAAATCTTGTGTTAAAAGAGGCATGACTAAAAATTATACTTGAACTGAAAGTTTGTTTAATTGTAGCCGTAGTGTTACTTTTCCTATAATTTTGATGGGATTGCCTTTAACTGAATATAAAATGTTAGCTTCATTTTTATTTAAGGGTTCAATTTTTGTAACGTATGCTGTGCATTAATTTATGCGAAACTACTGATTTACTACTCCTGTATCTATTAAAGCTAAAACACTTTTACCATGAAAATATGTTTTCACTAAATAAAAATTAGGCTAAGCCTCTGAACAGAATAATTATTGTAATTACTATCAAAAGTTGCCCTGCGCCTATTGACTGGACGTCTCTATTGACATCGAGTGGCGTTGCATGCAGATGCAAAATGTCCTATTTTTGATCAATTAAAACAAGTCGCATTCGCATTAACTGCCTCACATGATGAGCAAGGATGTCGCTTACCATTGCAGAAATAGCCGCATTGATTATTGTAGTTTGAGTTCGGAGCTATATTGTTGTTATTGTAGACGGCTGTCTGTACGCTGCAACTGGGGTGGGTGTAGAGCCTCGGGTTTCCATTAAAGTTGTTTTGCAGGAAATGTTGGGGGGTGGGGCGGGTGTTGGGTGTCTGTTTCTCGACTGATAGAGAGTGGTACCAGACTTTCTATCTTCCAGCAGAAGCACAACAATATGGAATACACTGTTGACATCGTTTTTTTCTTAGGCCACAACTACAACGAAGTGTTGACCATATGCAGTTAATAATGTAAACCGTTCCTTTTTTTGGGCCTCATCTGTATTCTCAAGCCTCATAGGCATACCTTTGTACAGCAAAGATAATATTTTAACTAAAGTGTGAATGATATGTGGTAATTTCAGTTGGTTACTTCAATGTTCATGAACATTTAGTTGATTTAATTTATCTTTGCAATTTGTTTCATTTATTATCTTCTTGTGTTAAAATTTATATTAGCGAGAGGTATTCGGGATTTCATCTTGTATGCCAAAATGGCGAGATCTCTGACAGGACCAAAGATAATTAATTTGGTGCGTAAGTTTCGTCGATTGCCGTTGAAGTATTCTTTCTATGTGTATGTGGTTTGAGTTGCCTAATATACATGAATCTATTTGTTTGTCTTAATTGAGAATCTTTACATGAATTGACTATTTATGTTTCTATTTCCGCTCATTAAATATTCTACAAGATTCTGGATTTGGATCAGTATTAAAAAACTTCTTAATTATTTTCAAGAATGACTTCATACTATTCATTTCAAGTGTTTATTAGAATTCAACATATTAAATACATTTCACCAGATAACTTGATATTAATATTTCATAAAAGTACTCTATAATAACTGAAACAATATCTGAAACAACAACTTACAAAATAATCTGTAGTAACAATTTTGATTTTAATATCTAAACTTTAGTAAATTTATTCAGAGTTCCGTTCTCTGTTTTAAACTGTCGAGTAATGATTTCTTTTCAACTGGGTGCATTGCTTTTATAGCGCAGCTGATGACTCATTATCATATAAAAATCAACCTCTCACACGGCCAAAGCCCTGTCACACAGCAACACAGCCCACAGCAACACAGCAACACATCCTTCTCAACACAGCAACACAGCAACACAGCCTTCTCAACACAGCAACGCAGCAACGCAGCAACGCAGCAACACAGCTGCTGTAAATCATCTCCTGAACATTCCTCTCCTCCTTGCGCTGAATTTTCGCTGTGGGGATTTAATTTTCCCCGAAGAAAATCATTGAACATTTGCTACGTTAATAATTTTAGAATTTGAATTATTTACACACCATAAGCATATTATAAAAGAATTTCAGTTCAAAAAACAAAATCTTCCAAATATACTGTCTTATAATCTTTATATAGTTACTGATTATTATGCCATTAGGAGGCGTCTTAATTAAAATTCATGATCTTACTATAACAAAGCATAACTGAATAATAAGCAGTACCTAATATAGTATCTAACATTTTAGCATATAAGCACACTTTTAGAATAAAACATACTGAAATTAAGCACACAATAAGCAAGATAAACAACCAATAGATTATAAATTTATTCAGAGTTCCGTTCTCTGTTTTAAACTGTCAAGTAATGATTTAGTCAAGTAAACATTTTATTATTTAATAAATAATTTTTATTTTTATATATCAACTATTTAATAATGGTTAATTATAATTTTTAGTTTAAAATTAAATCTACTTGTATATTTAATTATCAAATGTATTAGAATTGTGAGCAATTATAATAAATTATAATAAATTATAATATTGTGATATTTATAACTGTACTATGACAATAAGAGAATAATAATGATAGATTATAATATAAGTCATAGAATAAAATGGTTTAATTAACTACGTGTATACAATATCATGTTTATAATAATTGGTTTTAAATAAAACACAAGCATAGAGCACTGCAATCATAATTATACAATTTAATACTTATTGTTAATAAACAATATCTATCTACAACAATATAGCTAGATAATGATTACTCTGGATATTTTTGCATATGATATAATATGTGTATAGAAGTTATCCTTGAATAAATAAGATACAGAATCGCTAATAAGCCACAAGCTATGTTTACCTAGTTTTAATACATAGTCTAGTCTACTCCTAATGCTAGTTATCTTAAACATCAGCTACGCCCAACTGTGAGTTTTAGTTATGACTACAGTGGGCTTATGTAACGAATAATAATAATTAAATTAACATAATTTTCAGTCGACTGACCTGACTGTTGTTTTGTCATCCAAAGTTCGGCCAAATCGATACATTGTTCGCTCAAATCACGCTTAAAACGATTTAAAAATGCATTTTTAAAATCTACGAAAGTACAGATACGATTTTCATTTTTATGCGCATTAGAATCGCTTCATCTTGTTTCTGGATCTGAATATTCAATTCTATCGCAATCTCATTGATGGAACCAAGTTAAAGCAGCTTCTTCGAAAAACAATCCTAACAAGTTGATTTTTATTCGATCATTAGCAATGTCTTGTGCACCAAGCCATGTCTGCATATCGCATCCATGATGAAGAATCCTCGTCGAGTAGGCCTCTGAAGGTCGGGGGACTCTATCTAGCATAGCGATATAAACTGTTTAATTAAAGAGTGATGAAAATCATGATTTTACACGTAGGCCCAGCTTACCAAAGTATTGACAATCTTTCGGATTTACCATCATGTAACGAATAGATTCTTGTAACAAATAGAGGGTAGGTGAATACTTGTACAGATAGGATAAGATTATGATGATTTCTCTCTGATAGCTAATTAAGGGAACGATTGGGGAATCTGGGAACTTAGCTCTGTAGATCGGGAACTGTAGCACTGCGAGAGGAAGGATGACTGTTTCTGTTGATCAACTCATCGGGATCGCTTGTCCACCTAAAAAGGCTTTCCTTTGCTAAAGCTGGATGGAAGGGTGGCCAGCGACCAGTAGGCCAACGAGGGATAAAAGGACCAGGTTCGACTAGCCGTTTACAATAAAGCTGCTTGTTGGCTGATGATGGAAACTCGATTATTCTAATTGGGGACGATGGCTAAAGATGCGTAAAATCTAATTACTCAAACTCGTTAATACATTAGATATTCTCAGCTTTAATTAAAGATTCGATTCTCAAGTTTATTTACACTCACAATGATCACATTCATGTAGATTCACATTTCAAACACATTCAAATTGACAAATTCAGTAGTGTAATAAATTAGGTATTAATAAGTAATGGTCATGCCCCAAGGCTCCCTGTGTCCCTTCGGGATGCAGGTTAATAACGCGACCCTCTGGTCTTACATTTTTCCTTTATTTTTCTATCTAAATTTTATCATACGATACAACGGATATATCTGATAGATAAAGTTGAATATATATAATATGCAATAAGTAATCTATAAGTTGCTTATAAATGCTAGCAGTTTGGGCGTCCGCCCAGGGTCGGAATGGATAGAATGCGCCC
>JAQIXG010004642.1:0-12582 GCA_034700105.1 Oconnorella tubifera
CCCAATTATGACGATTTAAATAAAGAATTTCATGTTAACATCACTGATCAGTGTTTAAAATATGATCGTTTAGTACACTAGGCTTTTCAAACCGACTTTTTATTTGATATTGCTCGATTTTCAATGTAATACTAGTAAATGATCTAATTTAGGATAATTTCTTCTTTAATTCAGGACGAAATTAAAGTAGGCTTAAATACCATTAAACCTAGATTAAATCTCTTTTATTCACTATTTATTTGTACTCGAAAGATGGCGAATGCAAAAGAATATTATTTACAAATCCTTCAAAAATGTATTCCATGAATATTCCAACACTAAATCATTAAACTTAATTATTATTAAACAATTGTTAATACTAAAAAATACAACACGTAATATCTTCTAGTTTTCTTTAAAATAATTGTACAATAATAAACTTTATTTCACCTACCTTTTTATCGCGCGGTGTATTTATTGATAAGTTCTTACGGTAGGTTAGGCCTTTGATCCTTCTTGTAGTGTCAATGCGAGATGATGATTGGTTGGTTGCAGACTCAATGTCTGACATGTGCCGCCACCTTACGACTGTCGGCGCAATAACCGTCTGATCACATTTAATCGCAAGGGGGACCCAGTTATTTAACAAATAAGTTAAAAAAAGTTAATCCCACATGTTAATTTGATAACTCCGCGTCCTTCCAAAGATATATAATACCCCTTATTGATATTAATATACACGATGTAAATATACACAATATTCATTCAGTGAAAGGGTCGCAGTTACTTTTATTTGACAAATAACGCAAAAAATAACATTCGCGAGATGACACCACTTACTAAAAAATAAACACTAACCTTACGGTATAGCTGAGAAATTAATTTTCGTGTCTATAATACATAATATATAAAATATTTCTTCCAAATATTTCTTTACCGTTAATTATTTCTTTCTATTGTTTTTAAAGTGATTTGTTATATACTGAAATATGATTATTAGATTTAATTTAAATCTAATAATCATATTTCAGTGTATAACAAATCACTTTAAGTAAATATTTAACTGTAAATAAACTCCATGCATATTCAGTATTAAATTAAGTAATTTCGTTCATTATTTAAAATTTTTGCTATATATAATGTGATATTATAATGATTTAATGTATTCAATGAGATCATTTAATTAAATACATTAAATCATTATAATATCACATTATATATAGCAAAATTATGTTATATCATATCATAATAAAAACAAATAAAAGACTAATAATTGATAAGGAATTCTTATTAATAATCCTTCAAAAATGAACCCACTCTCTTTCCAAGAATCTAGAATCCATCAGAACTAAATCCACGCTCTTCCCAAGAATCTAGAATCCTTCTAAACCAAATCCACGCTCTTTCCAAGAATCTAGAATCCATCAGAACTAAATCCACGCTCTTCCAAAGAATCTAGAATCCATCAGAACTAAATCCACGCTCTTTCCAAGAATCTAGAATCCATCAGAACTAAATCCACGCTCTTCCTAAGAATCTAGAATCCATCAGAACTAAATCCACGCTCTTCCCAAGAATCTAGAATCCATCAGAACTAAATCCACGCTCTTTCCAAGAATCTAAAATCCATCAGAACTAAATCCACGCTCTTCCCAAGAATCTAGAATCCATCAGAACTAAATCCACGCTCTTCCCAAGAATCTAGAATCCATCAGAACTAAATCCACACTCTTCCGCAAAGCTAGATAGATCCCTCAAATTCAATGCAATAAAAAAATATAATGTATAAAGAATTACATATGATGTATAGTAATCAATCTTAATCATATAATACAGCAGGAATGTTATATTTAATCACAGTAATATTTCAATCTAACTTCTTTTTATATCTTACAATATTGATCATTAGAGGGAGGGGGGATCAAGAGCATGAATCGATTTATATTTCATAACAAAAAACATGATAGACTTTTAGACCCTCCCCCTCTCTATAGCCATAATCGCATCCAACCCTAACCCTAACTCTAATCTTAACCCAAATCCTAATCCTGAGAATTAATACTCAAGGTTGATTTAACTGGTTCTCATAAATACTGTCCATATATTAATGACACAGTAGTTAAAGTCATTGACTCAGAAACAAAAGCACCTAGGTTCAAATCATATACTCTTCATTTAGTTACTCTTTCTTCTTTTCTCTCTCTCTCTCTCCTCTCAATGGCATCTGTGACAGAATGACGCAGTAAACTTATGACATCTCCAGGACATTGACTGTTCATGACAGCACTGCCTGACACGATGACATTGGCACCAGCCTAGTGTCAAAAATATGTCACATAATTAGAGATTGGTTTTAAAAGTTTATAATATATGAGATCCCAAATATGAGTTTCGAATTGTAATGAATTTATTTGTTGCTTAAAGTCACATCAGCATAAGTTTATCATTACCAATTGCTGCACCCTTTAGTAAGACACTTAAATTGACAGCTACGTCTGAGACATCGTAATTATAATTCGGTAATCCAGACATTAAACTGAAATTAAAGACATAATTTATAGAAAAAAGTAAGACAGACACGAGCACAATGTTGTATAGTATCAGGCCCCACCCCCCCATCCACTTCTATGTCCAAATATGGATAGATTTCACGTAAAAATGACACCTAGAGAAATTAAATACAAATACTGTTACTCGTAATAAATTATATACTATCATTAAATAAAATAAAGTTGCATAATGTTATATAATTAATAAATATACAATGAAATCATTCAATAAAAAATAGTAATACATAATATCTTACATATAAATTAATAATAATAAATTTAATCTGTATAAAGTTGACCACCAAAAGCTGACCCTGACCTTAGGCATCATATCTTGCATGAACTTTTGACCTCCAAACCCGGGTTCAACCGTCATAATGAGAATAAGGTCAGCGCAGTCAATAAACGGCAACACCAGGTCAACGGCTGTGCCAGGTTTTATAGCAACACCCGCCTGTAAAAACAGGCAACACTTATATTGACTTACTGTTGTCAGTTGCCAGGTATTTACTTGTTTGCCAGGTAATTACACGTTTGTAGGGTAATGTCGGGTGCCGTCAATTATCATGTATGAAAAGTCAGCATAAAACTTGTCACAATGTCTCAAGAAATTTATTAACAAAAAGTTGTTTAATCATTTTTAATCATTTTTAATCATTACTTAATTTGAGAATCATTACAAAAATAAAATCTATTAATTAACCCGCAGATAAATAAAAGTCATAATAAATACTAAAGCATAATAAAGCATAAGCATACTTTCATTCCTGCTTCTTTAATAAGCCGTATACAGTGGCTTGGCTGAGTCGTTGCTTCTAAATGAAAAGTATATTGGTTAACGCCGGCTGCAGCCATCGGCTCTATCCACTAACATATGGGATAATCAGTCAATTAGATAATTACATACTAAATATTGCTGTCAATTAATCAATAAATCAATCAGGCAATCAGTCCATGTCTTAATTATACAATCAATTAATTGATTAGTCAGGAATAAGTCGCTCTCTCATTGAGTCAAACAGTTAATTAATGGGTTAATTCAATAATAAGTCATTTAATCAATCAATTAATTAGTTGATTAATGAAGTCATCAGTTAATCAATCAGTCCATCAATCTGACAATTACTCAATCAACACCTGGTGATTGAATAAGTCAATAAATTAATCAGTTAATTAATTATTTATTATTAGTATATTATTACAAATTATTATTACTAATAACTTCCAAAAAGAGAGAATGTTGACTAAATGTTTCCCTTCTACCTTCTCAGGATCCTCCACCATCATATGTACATCGAGGAAGGCCTTGGGGACCTTGGGTCTCAGAGAGGCGACCACCGGGGGACCAAATGTAATGTTAGGCACAAAATGCCCGTCCATGACGTCTAGATGGAGGTAGTCTGCCCCACTGTCCAGCATTCGTTGACACTCACAGGCAAGCTGTGATAGGTCAGAGTTTAAAATAGACGGACCAATCAGACAGCGAGACATCTTTCTAAACGAACTATAGATTCTAAAAGGGTTAAATAAAGAATTTTATTTCATAAACTAAATATAAATAAATGTTTCTATCTAGCCTAAATGCAATCATACTCCAAATGCTAACCTCAATCAATAACTCTAAAAGAGGTACAAAACAAAAAAACAACCAAATGATTATCGTGAGAATATTGTAATTTTATGAAAATTTTGTAATTTAATTTGCAAACTGACTTCTTATTCATTCTGAATGATATTCAAACTAAAAACAGCCGAATGAACCCCCGTACCATAAATGATAGGCGTACAATTCATTTATACAATTATTTAATTAAGAAATAAATCAAAAACAAATCTAATATTTACATTTAATTCAGGCAATAAATAAAAAATTTGATTCTGCGGACATTTAAAACATTCACTTATTACGCTTGGGTAGCAATGGCGGGGAGATCAAATTCCTAAAAGCAGTTTTAGACAATAACCCCCCCCCCACCCCTTTAATTGACTTCCTAAATTAAAATTGTAGGCCTATTGTTATTGATGTTAACCCCCCCCCCTCATGAAATTCTAAGTAGCGTCATTATTTCCTCTAACCGACATAAAATTATCATTTATTGAATAATTAAAATAAACACTTATGATACAATATCATTGCCACTATCAAATGTTTACAAAAGTTTGATATCGTTATTAGATAGACTATCATCTTTCTCCTTCATACTGTCTATATCTCTGTGATAATTCTGCAGCCATTCTCTGTGTTGTTTTAATAAATCCTCAGTTTTAGACCCCCCCTCTATCAGAACATCCCCAGCCACCCCCCTCTGGGTAGAGAGGGGGGCCCCCCAGGCGATCACGTGGGGCGCATCAAATCTGAAAGTAAAAAATTGTCTATGAAAAATTGTTATTTAATATTTAAATAACAATTAAAATTAAAATTTAATTTATTATTTAACTGATTGACTAATTGATTAATTAAACGATTCATTACAGTAATTAATCAATTATCCTTTCAATTAATCGTTCTGTCAATCAATCAATCAATCGATCAATCAATCAATCGATCTCAATCGATCAATCAATCGATCAATCAATCGATCAATCAATCAATAAATCAATCGATCAATCAATCATCAATCAATCAATCAATCAATGATACCTGAGTGGACTGTATAGAGAGAATGATCCTGTTTTAGTGAAAGCTGTTCCCAATGGCAACGGACCCTGCAGGCCTAAAATACAGACAAAATATTTCATCAACTTAAATATAAAAAAACTAGTTGTAACTCATCAAAATGATGGGGGGAGGGGAGGGTGGCTGGGGAGACGGAGAAAAAAATATAATAATTTTATAATCTCATGACGTCATGTGATTATTTGCAAGTTTAATTCTTTCATTAGGCCTACTTATAAACTTTTTGGAAGGTTATCAAAAGTTATGAGAATCTTTTTTTATTACGTCAGCATTATATCCAGACCAACAAACTAACGTCTACAGAAATATTATATAGTGGATAAAAATTATCTGTTTTCAATCGATTGTAAATTCTAACCTTAATTCCTCTAAAACTGTAATTATATAACGAACTATAGAATATCGCGTCATATTAGTATTTAAATTTATTAATTATAATGAATTAAATAATAAATGACTTTCATTAATTTATTATTTAATTCATTATAATTAATCAATTAATTATAGTGAATATATTTAAATTAATTAATTAACTACGTACCACCGAAGTATTTCATCCATTTTCTCTGCATGGCTTGTTGAGCAGTTTCATATTTAGGATCATTCATTATCGCTCTCTGGTCTGAACTGAGACTAACGGAACATAAGTATGTGACAACATATGTCTATTATATAGGTCACATCTATCATGCGTCATATTTGTGTGTAGTTTAATGTCACATCAGCACAATAAATCTATTTATTGACATATTATGATCTGGAATTACAGCAATCGCGTGTGCAGAAATAGATTAAAAATAATAATATAAAATTAAAAATAAAGCATAAAAGTCTACCAACCCGTACATGCCGTCCCTCCCACCCCCCCTCAGAGCCAGCCCCCTCCCCCCCACTGCAGCCTCAGCCAGGGGGCGTACATCGACCCTCAGAACTTTGTCTAACTTCTCGTCTATAAGACGAATAGATTCCTCTAGACGCTGTATTGTTCTGTTAGAGACGTCATCCTTACGTCTCAGTCTATGTCTGCGTGATTCAGCCTTAGGTCCAACCCCTGGGTTATACGTTAAAATAAAGACAGCAATAAAATACAAAATAGTACGCAATATTCAATTCAAAAGTTGCTTTAAAAATAAAAAACTAAACAAAATAAACGGCTCTCCAGTAAAATATCTTATAAACAACTGTGCTTACATATAAACAAAGTGATGAGTGAACGCTTCACTCTAAACGTCACATCAGCACAAATGCGTCTATTTAGATGTGTTATGAACTATGTGTGTATAAATCAAGTGATGAGTGAACGTTTCACTCTTAACACAGTAGAGTCAAGTATTTTTATTTAAGGAATGAGGGAGGGGGGCCAGCGCTAAATATAAACTAATTTTTATTCAAAAAAGGAATTATAAATAATGTGCCCCCCTACCCCCCGTGTCAAGTCTGTCAGTGTCATCTGTCAGACTGACACCACTGCTGTCATCAGAGTCTGTCATACGCAGTAAATCTGTCGATCTGTTTCTTCTTCTTCTTCTTGCATCAGTAGGACTGGATTCCCTCCTCGTCAGTAAATCATCATTGAGTGACTGAAACAAGACAGGGAGGCAGGATGTTTATAATATAAATAATCATTAAGTAAACAACATTAAATTATAATAAATAACAAAAGATATATTAATAATATATATATATTGCAGTTGTACATTTGTAAGAATAGGCTGCAGCCCACACAATAGGCTGCAGCCTAAAGTTACTTTTGGCTGCAGCCAATAGCACTTAAAAGCTAAAAAGTAATTTTCATTATAAACAAACTTTGACATCAACTAGAGTAGAAGCGCGTTTGGTCTAGTGGTTAACACTATGGGCTGTGCAACCAAAGGTTGCGGCGTTGATTCCTGATGATGGTAGTGAACAGTCTTTTTTCTTACTTTTTTGTACGGTTAGAATTAGGGTCAATATAAATCTAGTAAATAAACTAAAAGATAAATAAAATAAAGAATAAATTCTCACAGTGATGTCATCATTGAGCAAAGATTCCAACTGAACCAATTTTGCTTTTTTTTCATCCAACAATCTCAACCCATCATCCATACTTTTCTCTAGTCCATCAAAGTCTATAGCCCCGCCCACGCCTGACCTGAGTCCGCCCACGCTAGACGTAGATCCGCCCCTAACACCGCCCACACCAGGGACCTAGGGGTATAACTAAATCTTTTTAAATTTAATTCATAGAAACTGAATGTTGACTAAACAGCCAAACAGACAAGCAGACAGATAGATAGAGGGAGAAAAGCAAATAGACAGATAGACAGACATAAAGACAAACAAACAGACAGAGATACAGACAGATCTACACAGACAGATTGATCTACACAGACAGATAGACAGACAGATATATAAATAGATAGATAGAAAAATAGACACATACAGTTTTCAATTGAGCCTGTCTGTCAATCAAGTGCTGTCTCTCCCGCCTTAAATAGTCTCTAGCCAATGAAAAGACAGCATTCTCTTCAGCAAGATCAGCCCTCAGTCTCCTGACCAATCAAAACACAGAAATGTACTAATTAGGCTACAATTATAAAAATTTACGAACAATAATAATAATGATGATGATGACAATAACGATAATGATGATGATGATAATGATGATGATGACATCAGTACCCAGTCTTGACTCTAGTTTTATGTTTCAAGTACTTGAGCTCTTCATCAGTACAATCTAGGCCTACTGATGAGTCATCACTTGAGCCGTAGTGTACTTGTCTTAGGCTAGGGCGGGGCTTAACTGCTGTCAATCAAACAATCAATTAATCAATCAACAGAAACAATTAATCAAGTAATATCATCTTAATACATAAATTACTCAATCAATCAATCATTCATTCATTCAATCAATCAATCAATATCATCCTATCAATCAAGAATCAATCCATAAATCACTCCGTCAATCAATCAATCATTCAATCAATCAATCAATTCTATTCAGAGAGTAAGGCAATCATGTAGAACTTATCACTGATTTTAAGCACAAAATTACTTAATTAAAACTCGAGAGTAAATTACATTTCAATTAAAATCATCTTTTACACGATAATGTTTTACCTTTAACTAAAAAACATAACAAAAAAATTCGCTAAACTAAAACTGAAAATTGAAATAGAAACTGAGAACTGAAACTGATGATAATGACGATAATGATGATAATGATAAAATGATGATAATAATAACAACTGACTGTAGTTACCTTTATCACTTAGATCATTTACGCTCTTAGACAATCTTAAACTCTTTCTGTCATCATCATTATCATCATCATCATTATCATCATTATGATGATAATGATGATGTCCATTACTAGGCTTGTTATACATTGAAGTCTCTGTATTGAGAGTCAGATCAACAGACGTCCCTGTCTCACCAAGTGTACCTCTCTTTGTCCTCTCTCCCTCTCTCTCTACCTCTCTCTCTCTCTCAGTCTCTATACGACCTTGTATGACCCTGCAGAGTGTTTAAACAATGTCACATCAGCATAAATGCGCCAGTAGATATTTTATATTAAAGCAATGACTTGATACTAAATCAATGATATCTAATTGTTTCAAATAAAAGATGAAAACAAAAGAAATAACTAAACTACAGAGAGAAATTTCACCGGAGTTTATTCTGTAAACTTTCCTTGCTAAGTCTCATCTGTCTCACTTCTGTCTCTAGATCAAGTCTCTCTTGTCTCAATACTTCTAACATTCGACTTTGATCTCTTACTTCTTCATTCAGTCGATCAGCAGCCACCGGCGAGCCACCAATAGCCATCGTCTGTGACGTCAAAGCAGTGACGATAAAGTCTTAACTTGTATTTAACTATCTCATTGAAATAAAGTCTTAACTTGTATTTACAAGGTGCTAATTTTCTATTAAATTGTCATATATTTAATAAATTACAAGATTCTATATTATACTCCACAAATTATGACTGAGATTTGAATCTAAAACATCTAGAATATAAACATCAAACTAAACCAGTGAAGCAAATACCTCTTGTTTCACTCTTTCTTTCTCTCTCTCAATGTCCTCTCTCTTTCTCTCTAAATCTGCTCTCTCTTGCTCTAATTTCTCTAACTAACAAAATATAAAATCATATCATATTTATTTCTGTAAGCTTAATTCAAGAACAAATATTTTATACAATATATATTTTATACAATATATATTTTTGTAATTTAACAATTAATTTCAATCTATAAATTTTCAGACCTGTGCATCAAAATCTTTTTTCACTTCCTGTTTTCTTGTTTGCAGTTCTTTGTTCAGTTTATTTAATTCTTGTTCGTGCTCTTTCTTTAAATTATGTAATTCTGCAGACATAGCATCTTCCAATGCATTCACTCGTTCACTTTCCTATAACAAACAATATATAAAATAAATGAATAAAAACAATACATTTTAATAATAATAATAGTAAAATGCAACATTGCAAGCCCCCCACACCCCCTCCCCTGATAAATATAATAAATCACTCATCACACACTTCACTAAATAGATACGAGTTAGTGCTGATGTGACGTTAAGTTACTTACAAGTTGTTGATATTGTAGAGAAATGGTTTTTAGTTTAGTCTCATGTTCATCTTTCAGTTTGTCCATTTCATTTTGTTGATTTATTTTAAATTGTTCTTTTCTTTCTCTTAGTACTTCTTCTAACTGTAGACAAACAAACAATATCAACAGACGCATACACAGACACACGCAGACACGAACGCATACGTAGAAAGAAATACACACAAATCCGATAGAACGGACAGACAGACAGATAAATAGAGAATCACAGAGAGAGACATGTAGAGAGATACATGAACAGACAGAAAGACAGAATTACACAAAGTATAAGAAATACAGACTTTATGTTTTAATATTTTCATATACACAGAAATGATAATTAATTACTCCATATAAAACAGATTTAATTAAAATTTAAAATAAAAACTAAGCGCACCCACCCCCCTGTCCATATCTTCAATTGCTTTAAGTCTCTCCTGCATGGACTTCAAATCTGACATCCTTTTTTCTTTCTCTTCTTTTTCTAACTCTTTCATTTCTCTCTCTATCTCTAATATCTCCTTAGAAATATAAGATAGTAAAGATAGTTAAACAATAACCAGTCTAGATAATAGTCTGTCTAGAATGTCTGTCTATCTGTCTAGATAGTCTAAGCAGACTGTTGCCAGTCTAATTAAACTGTCTGTCTAGACTATGTATCTAGACAGTCTAGAATCTCTCTAAACAAAGAATACACTCTCAAAGTATAGAGAGACTGTCTAGACTGTCTACACTCTGTCTAGACTGTCTAGAATCTGACTAGACAGTCTAGATAGACTGTCTATCTAGACAGAAATAAAGAAATAAACATGTTACCACTTGTTGCTTTTCTTTCAGTTCTTGTTTCAGTTCTTCCATCTTGCGTCCATGTTGTCTCTCCATCCCTTCCTTTGTCTCTCTCGTCTCTGTCTCATGTCTCTGCCTCAGTCTCTCTATCTTTTCTCTCTCTTCTTGTTCCAAGAGAGCTTGTTCTTTACTCGAGTCCTCCTGAACCTAATTCAGTCTCAACTTAAATTTTTACATTCTTATTAAATTATATAATAATTCTAATTATACATCTAATAATTATATAATTTAAAAATTTAAGATAGATAATTATAGTCTATATTGTGAACATTAGAAAATTTAATATTATAAATATATATATAATTAATAGTATTTTAATTAGAATGAATGAATTAACATCTGGATTACCGTATAAAATGAATGATGTCTCAGACATCATTAAAGGGTGCAGCAAGTTGTTGAATAGTTGTTTAAGAGCTTGACAGGTCCAGGTTCGAATCCCAGATAGCATGTTATTTCTTTAATTTGCTGCACCCTTTAGTAAGACAGCTAACTGTCTTACTAAAGGGTGCAGAAAACAACAAGCTATCTGGGATTCGAACCTGGACCTGTCAAGCTCTTAAACAACTATTCAACAACTTGTTGCACCCTTTAATAATTAGGATAAATATTTAAATTTAAAAGAAAATGAACTGCAAACTTTTTTGTGAATATTTTCTCTGGCGATTCGTTTTTCAGTTGCTATGGAAACCTGCAGGGCTTTCTCTGACTGGTTCAAATCTTCACGAAGTTTCTTCAGTTTAGTCTCATTGTCAGACCTAAGTGATCAGTGATCAGTGATTGGTCCAAGTGATCAGTGATTAATAATTAGTCTAAGTGATCAGTGATTATGTAATCATTGTTGGATCTAAGTGATCAGTGATTGGTGTAAGTGATGAGTGATAAGTCTAAGTGATGAGTGATTAGTGATTAGTCTGAGTGATCAGTGATTATATAATCATTGTCAGACCTAAGTGATCAGTGATTAGTATAAGTGATGAGTGATTAGTATAAGTGATGAGTGATTAGTATAGTGATGAGTGATTAGTATAAGTGATGAGTGATTAATATAAGTGATGAGTGATTAGTATAAGTGATGAGTGATTAACCTAAGTGATTAGTGTTTAGAAGTAGTAAGTGATTTGTAGTAAGTGATTTGTAGTAGTATTTCTTTCCATCACTTAGTGAGTGATAGGAAGAAATCACTTCGTGAGTGAATGCATTGCATTCGACTGTTATATAATAGAAATTTAAAACACAGACAGACAGACAAACACATAGAAAGACATAGAGACAGAAAAAAAAAAAGACAGACAGGCAGACAAACAGACAGATAGACAAAGGAACTTTAAAAAACATACCTTATTTCAGCTTCTTGTTTCTTTGTCTCTGTTTCAATGTTTTGTCTCAATTTACGTAAAGTCTCACCTTGTTCTCTTCTTAGTTGAGACACAACTGAGTCCAGCTCTGACTTTAATTCAGCACGCAGGGATCTAGAGATTAAGTAATTAATAGATTGACTAATCAACTGAGTAAATTACGTGAAAAGATAAAGAAATAAAGTACTTTCAATTCTGTTACTAGTTTAAAAAAAACTTTAATTACTACTAATTAATTACTTAATTAATTATTTAATTAATTACTTAATTAATTACTTAATTAATTATTTAATTAATTACTTAATTAATTATTTAGCTAATTAATTAATGAAGCGTAGAGATTTGATGCATAAATGATTTGTAAGTGTTCTCTCTCTATCCAACCTAATGGCAGAATCTTTTTCTTGCTTTGCTTTATTGGATTCTTGTTGTAATTCTTTGTCTAGAGAATCATTCGTCTGAAATCAATCAATAAATAAATCAATGAATTAATGAATTAATAGAGTTAAATATATTTTAATTTATAATCTTTCTAGTGAAACAAATCAATTCATCCACCCATTCATCTACCAATCCGTCCATCC
>JAQIXG010004643.1:0-12581 GCA_034700105.1 Oconnorella tubifera
AAGTTATAACTTAATAAATAATAACTTATTATAAGTCAAAATAAAGTCAAAATTGTACATAAATAAAGTCAAAATTTAAAGTTTTCAGGTCAAAAGAAAAAATCGCCCTATTGATTACAGTTTATTAGAATTTTATTGAAAAGTCGTATTCATATAGAGTATGATATCAGATTATATAGTTACATTTGATAACTGACTTTGTAGTCAAA
The DNA here is from genome assembly GCA_034700105.1 of Oconnorella tubifera. NCBI lineage: Eukaryota > Metazoa > Annelida > Clitellata > Enchytraeida > Enchytraeidae > Oconnorella > Oconnorella tubifera. The sequence goes on from JAQIXG010004643.1 coordinate 210, forward strand.
GTTTAATTGTAAAGTTTCTTTATTTTAAAGTTGAATAAGTTATGCATAAGATATAAGAATATAATACGCTACATTTTAGATGAAATTATTTATAATAAAATAATAAATGAACAAGTCCAAAAAACATAAAGATAATATTATTTTTTTACTTATTACAAACATAGATGTAAATTACAAATTTAAGGTAGCTAGATCTATTACAGTTTGTTATTCATTTTTCAAGTTCATCGCATATTTAAGATTTATTAAAATATGATTTCTAAATTACGATTTATATATGAAATCTTATTATGTATGAAATCTTATGAAACGAAGAGTGTAATATATGTGTACCGTGACTTGTCTATTCTTATAGTGTAATTACTACTATTAATGGATGATTTGTTGATATTTTCAATTTTACATTATCTGTGACTGTTGCAAATTTAATATTGATTAGATCGTTGCTTATAAATACTGTAGTATTTTCAAAATGATTACTAGTACATTAATGTGATGATAATGATATAGGCTGGCGTCAGGTGTTAGAGAAGGATCAGACGGGACGTATTGATGATTTACAAGTGCAAGCCAATAGTCAGTATCTTAGATTTACCATTAACAATTAAAAGTATTGTTAGCATCATTATTATACTTGTATTTATTTGTTTTATTTCATCCTTTTTTAATTAATGTATTATGTTATGGATTTGTTGACATTTTTGTCAAAAGTTTAAATGAATTATACCGATGAGCGCTCACAATTGAAAAAATGTTTTTTTATCAATTAATAATATTTTGTTTTCGTGTCAGATTTGGTGGCTGTCATAGCCGGTGGGGAGTATGTCAGATGTTTAAATGTCATTAGTGGCACTCTACAATGGGAGGCTTCTATCACGATGTCAAATGCCAGTCTGCATAGAGCAGCTCTTCAGTTTATTCCTGGTCTGTTGAATTTGAATATTGATTTTATATATTTAGCTAACTCGCTGTCTCCTTTAATAAGGCGCTAGTATCTAAGAGTAACTCGTAGTTCAAAATTTTCCTCTAGGCACCACTTACGGGTTAACTCGTAGTTCATTAAATGTTGCTCTACACGTTCACTAGCTCTATTATAATTCACTTCTAATAATACTGCTGGCTTATAAATGATGCCAAATGCTTGCTGTGTGTCAAAACGGATGAGAATAAAATTTCGTTTTATATAGGTGGGGTGGTACGGGTAGGGGTGGTACGGGTGGTATGGGGTGGGGTATGCCTTTTAGTCGCGGGGAGTTAACATAACAATGACGAATGTAAAAGAATAGCGAATTAACAATGAGAATAAATATCATATTAAGAAATTTGGTCAGTACTAGTTAAAATAAAGTGTATAGTGTGTACTTCAATTATAAAATTAATCAATCCTTAAATCTTAAATGTAGTGATTAGTAATTTTTCCCAGGTGGACGAGTAGCTATACTAACTCGTGATAGAGTTACGGCACTCAGTCTGGAGAGTGGAACTGAGGAATGGTCGCATGTTTTCACTGACGGGTCAGTTATAGCGCTCATCCTATTATATTCTAGTAATCCCAAAGGACTATCATTTAGTATATGGCACTAAATAGCCTTCTTGTGTTTCAGTACTATTAAGTAACAAACAATCATCATTGAATGAAATGATTTAAGAAGCGATTGTTTATTCTGTAAGTTATTTCTGCATGCAATTTCATGGCATTGACTGGCGTCATCTTTGAGTTAATGTTATTGTGAATGCTGTAAGACTGCATCTTATTTCATTGTTGATTGATAGAAGATTTTGTTTTCTAGAAAAGAAAGCATTGTTGTTTAATAATATAAGAGGAGAGACTCTGTAATATGCAACTTGTGACATTTTATTATCTGCTAATCCTGTGTTAATTATTTTGTTTCAGTGACACGACGACATATTCTTATATGACGCGAACAGATGGCACGCTGTACGTGATCGGCGTTGTTACCGAGTCACACGTTAAAGTCGCGGCACTGACGCAGGAGGGAAGGGAACTCTACTCGAGACTTATTCCCGCTTCTTGGCTCGTTAAGGAAAACAAGTTAGAATTTAAATAAAAAGAATTTTAAAAGAATTCATATATTCAAAAAAATTAATTCAAATATTTGTTCATATTCAACCAAATTTTTTTTGCGCTTTAGAAAAGTGTATTTTACAAGATTTGTTTATTTTTTATTTTAACGTAAATGAATTTTAAAGAAGAATACACATTTTATTGACACAATAAAAACAGTTAAAGACAGTTTTAATAATAGTTCAAAAAAGTATATTGCAAATAAAAATTCAGTTGATAGAATGCAAAAAGATTAATAAAAAGTGAAATTTTAAATGAATTCATTTACGTTAATATTTCTTTTTTTTATATTATTTATTATTTAGCCTTTAAAGATACAGTTAAACGAAGTTGAATGTTTTTTTTAGATGTACAACTGGAAGAGATAATCATTTTGTTTGTATAAATAAAATGTCGACCGTGATTGAGACTCTTGATCTAATCAATTCAACGGCTTTCATCTCTACTTTCATACAGGTTGAGACAGATGTCTGATTTTCTACATTTGTCTAACTTGTTAAGTTTAACTGAATTGGATAATTGGAAAAATAATTTACGTTTAACATCACAGATTACATTCTTATTCGAATAATTGTCAATGATATAGCTGACAATTTAGGTGTCTTACTAAAGGGTTCAATGAGTGACAGTTTAGTGATCTTTTACAGGATTTGAACCTGGATCTGTCCAGTGATCTAACCACTTTGCTAATGAGCATTGATAAATGTCTCAGTGTATCTCAGAGCTTGTTGGTAAAGTGGTTTAGTTGCAGCATTCAGAAATGAAAGTTTAAAGATTCTAGTCCGGTAGTGACTATTACTTTTGAATTGATATTAGGTGCTTCTCTTCAATAATTATTTACAACAATTTCGTAGCAATTATTTTGCTCGGTTGTTGGCACAGTCATACATTGTTTTTTTGACATTTAATTCAAATTAGATTTTCTTTTTTTCATGCGTGTATTTCTATTAATATATACTTAATATACAAAGAGTAGTTTTAAGAAATCTTTAGTTTTATAGTATAATGTTTTGTAATATAAATATATATATATATATCTATATAATATAAATATATTGTTTTATAATATAAATATTTTGTTGCGCTAGGAAGCAAAGGTAGCATATGATAAGGCATCCTTTGCACCGGTGCAAGTCACAGATGAATCGCGCCATTCATCTTTTGTTCTGCTGCGTGCAAACGCTCAAGATCACGTCGTTCTTGCGTTGAATAAAGGCGTTGCTACTGTCACGCAGCTTCTGCCTGGGGTTAGTTTGTTGTATTGTGACATTAGTTGCTTATATCGTGATATTTTACTTTGAACGCTATTTGTTGATTAATTTTCTTACAGAAATTCAGTACATTGTTTGATGGTTTTATGATTTATTTTGCTTGAGTGATATCTTATGAAATTTAACTTTTTTTAAATGATTTCTGTTAGTAATGTAAGAAATAGTATAATTGTATTGATTTTAATGAGAATAATATTCTCTATTGACAAAAGATTTAAGTACAAGTCTAACTTTCTATTAGTATCAATGACTAGTAAATGCAGTTTCTTATTACACCAATTTTAGGTAATTTCTGTAAGCATTTTATGACTAATAAAATGCAGTATATAATCATACAAATTCTAGGTTTCTGCCGTTCAAATTTTTGGAACGACTGAGAAGCCGATATTGATAACATTGTCACGTTCAAATAAACCTGATGTAAGCTTTGTTCCAGTTTAGTTTTCAAATAAATTGTGATTTTTATATGGAAAATAACCGAATTTAAAGCATTTTACTTTTATCTTTATATTTTAGCTTATCATTTAATATCAGGCTTGCGTTGATATGTTTAGGTATTTTAAATTTGTATCGTAAATTTTTTTTGGCTGAATGAATAAATTAATTTTATTATTGACCTTATTTGATTATATGACAGATTAAAGACAGTTTATGAATTACTGAATTAGATTATAATGTAATATAATATTTTCATTTTACAAAGTTAACACAAATTTTATACTAATAATATTGACTTTTAATTCACATTAAATATCAGAACAAGCAATAGGTTTATGTAAAGTATATCTTTATTATATGCATTAATATTTGCTTATAGCATGTATGCATATATAGGCTTTAGTTGTATCTTTATTTCTCTGTATACATTGTATCATAATGTTCAGTTTTGTTTTTGCTATGAATTCTAATTCATTTTTACAGTTAGAACTGTTAACAACTTATTCGAAAGTTGTAACTTCATCGTGTTATTCTTATTAAAAGTTCTAGTTTCTTCTTTGATGATAATATTTATGATGATAATAGAAGTTATTCATTTGATTGTGTATGAAAAAGTAAAATAATGCTTCTATTTATTGTTAGACTTTAATCGTAAATGGATATGATTTGACTACAAAGGCTATTGTTACTGACTTGTCAAGAACTTTACGTTTTCTAGATGACCATGGCTCTCCATTGCAGGCAAGTGGCATGCCTTTATTTGTCATTGAAAATCTCGACTTTAGGAATAAAAATCAGTTTAAGTTTTATATATGCTTGCACTGTCATTCACGAATGTTACAGATTTTTACAATTTTTCAAACCAAGATCACAACGTGTGGTCATATAAAATAATGCATTATATAAATTATATCAATTCAAAACATTACTTTATATAATGCATTTACGATGTAGTTTAACTTTTTGCTTTTTTGTAATATGAACATTAAATGATTCGATATTCAGATTATTACTCTAAAGAGTTAAAATTACATTTGTTATAAATAATTCTAGATGAAGTAGACGAAAGTTAACATTAAGGATTATAATTATATTTGTTTTGATGGTTATATTTTTACTGATTTTATCCCATCCCAGGTGTATGGATCGTTATCCAGAGTAAAAGATGGATCAACGGGATATAGCTTGTTAACAACAGCTGCAGATCATAGCCTAACTTTATTTCAAAACACAGGTGAAGAAAACTTTAAGAATACGAATAAAATCAGTAATATATATAAAAGATAGTTTGTGTAACTTCTTTCAAAATATACGGTAATTAAATTTTTACTTTAATATGTGTTTAGTAATTGTTAATAAATTTATCTTGTTTGACTCGGATTAAAAATCACGTCTATCTGATTGGTAGATAGATGCTCTATCAATGTTTCAACAGAATAAATGTTACGAGTTTCAAAATTTTCCAAACAAAAGCATGTGTTTCATCATGTTCTATCAGTTTGCTTGTATTGATAAGCATTTGTATGAGTGTTTATATATGTATGCATGCATGTATGTATGTATGTATGTGTGTATGCGTCTGTGTATGTGTGTTGTTTGCGTGTGTGTAGGTAAAGTGTCTTGGGTGCGGGAAGAAGCTCTTGCTAGTATTCTTTCTCTTGAGATGGTAGACCTTCCTGTCTCTCAAATTATCGCTGAAATGGAAGATGAATTTGGTTCAAGAGGTATGCCACTAATATGTAACATCACTATTCATTTTGATATACAACACTAATATACTAAAACACTATACATTATGCAACACTATATATTTCCTAATATACAACATTTTATTAAAAATAATAACTTTTTTTTAGCATATAATATTTTATTCGTTTTCCATTAGCATTGTGATCAGTGTCAAATATATGAACATATGATTCTTTGATCAAATATAACAAATAATTAAGTACTAATAATTAATATAAGTCGCAATTTTCTGATCTGTTTTGTCTAGATGATATCTGGCAGTTGTTTATAAGACGCTTTCGTACTCAAATCTCTCAGCTTGTGGTCAGTATGATAATAGTATTTGTGCACTGGATTGATTTTAGTTTAGAAAGTGATTCTTATTGATTCTTTAATTGAATGATTCGTTATTTACAGAATCAGAAAACAATACGAGTTATAAATTAATATTAAGCTTATAGTTAAGTTGATTGATTGTAAATGACATGAACAACATGACATGAACGATTTAGTTGCTGAGTCAAGCAATTTGCTTTGCAAGAATTTAACGTTATTATGGATCGAAGTGAATTCTAAACCTGAACTGTTTTTTATGATTCAGGCTTTCTTTGATGCTTTGTCTCAGTGAGTTTTCAATAGGAAAATGAAGTTACAATGACATGTTTTTAGAATATATATTTTATTTGTCAGTATTAAATAAATGCGCTTTAAAAAAAATGAAAACAGAAATTTCAGATAAAGTTTCACGATGCTGATGATGTAATATAATGATAATATGCTGATAATTGTAAGCTAAGAGTATTTTTTGTCAAATTTAATAGTTAAGCTTAATTTTAATGCGATTGTCAAAATAAATTTTTCATGTCTTAATTGCAAAAGCAAAATTGTTATAATTTTGTAACTTTCGTAAATATTATAACTTGTGATTTTTTGATTTTATCACATTTGATTTTTAAAACACTTGATTTTAAAAACACTCCATTACTGCGATCAGAGTTACTCTGATTAAAATGATAATAAAATAAAAATTGATAACGAGTGAATGATGTAAGTAATTGATAAGTGATGTAATTAAATGATATAAACTTGATAATAATTGATGATAACAAAAATTTATTATTCAGACGTTTGTCCTCCAGTTAAAGCAGAGATTGCGATCGATAACTAGACACCACGCTGCTGGCGTGTCGGGTGGATCTAGTGACTACGCGTCTGACACAGAGAGAGAGACTGATGACAACGTTGATGATGACGACGACATTGATGAAGATTATTTAACGCGAGATGATTTTAACCTTCATAAGATGATTGTGGTTGTTACTGCCCCAGGAAAGGTTTGTGTGCAACACTTTTCTTTTAATATAATAACAGTAAATTAATCTTACAATATTTATTCATAATAATTCATGTATTTTATGATCAATTTTGTTATTGGAACTTTATTTCAATTGAATTGTATTGTTTGAATGTGCTTAATTGTTAACTTTATAAATATTTACATAATACGCATTGATATTGTACGATTGTTGTAATTTGTTATGACGAAATAAATGTCAAATGACAAAATTTGAGTAAAGTTAGAGCATGATAGAGCAGTTGGTAGAATGTATTTCTATCATTCCATAGGTCATGGATTTGAGTTTCATTCAGGGGAAAAAATGGAATTTTTGGAAATTTAAATCCTGAAATGTTGAAAATGAATTTAATGCTATCGTACGATCTTATGTGACTTTGAGCAACACACAAACCAACCAAGTGATTTTTTTTTCTTCGCGTTTTAGATCTTTGGTTTGGACAGTATCAATGGGCGTAGTATTTGGAAAAAGTTTCTGCCGAATATTGAACCGTTTAAAAAACACGAAACAGAAATATTGCCGTTGTTTGTGCAGCGTACTACCGCTCACTTTCCCAACCAACCATTCTGCACTGTGCTGGGTAGAGACAGGGTAAGATTTTGATTAAATTGTGCAATATTAAATTGCACATTATTTGATTAAATTGTACAATATTAAATTGTACAATATTTGATTAAATTGTGCAATGTTAATGTAATTAACATTTTGAATTTTAACATTTTAAACATTTTGAATATTAACGTATTTTTACGTATTTTTAAACAAAAGAATATTGACGTATTTTTAAGCATTTTGTTTCATTGTATGTTGTTTCTTTAGGAGTACAAATCAGCTGAAGCTTTATATTAATTAGTTCATTTTAAATTTTTATACGTATATGTGTTTTATCGTACGCTTACATTTTTTTATAGCTTACAACGAGAAATTTTCCAAAAATTCCTAAATGAATATTTTTGTTTTATTGCAGGCTACAAAGCAAGTTGTCATCTATTCGTTTCACCCTATAACCGGTATGAGGGTGGATAATATGCCGGTTGGTGGCGAAACGCTTAACTATCGTGTCGTTAACGCTGTCATGCTAACGCAAATGGACGATCAGTTTCAGCATCCTATTGTTTTGCTTGACACGCTGAATCAGGTTTGTTAAGATGATTTTTCTGGTGTCACGACAGCTTGTATACAGACTTTTGGTCTACGACACTACATTTAGCAACATTTAGTCTACTGCAACATTAGGGTTAGGGTTAGTATTAGGTTTAGGGGTATGTTTAGAGTTAGGGTTATGGTTAGGATTATGGCTAGGTTAGGATTATTGCTATGGTTAGGATTATTTTAAGGGTTACAGTTAGAGTAGACCAAGTGTCAGTAGACCAAACATCGGTAGACCAAATATCGTTAGACGTAGTATCATAGACCAAAAGATGAGTGTCTTAAGAATGAGTTGTCTCGTAACCGATTTTTCTTACATCGTCAAAGTAATTTGAAAGTTCTCAATTTTTGGATTTTAAAATTATTTTCTTGTTATTTTGTTCATGTACCATTTGTTTATATATCTAGCTCGTTATATTGGCTGTAGTTTTGTATTAATTAATTAATTTATTGTCATTGTTCTTTAACATTTTGTGTTGTCCGGTGTTGCAATAATGTAATTTAAATATTGCAACGATACAATATCAGACAATATATAATTATTGCTATTATAGTAACTTATCACAGTTTTTCAGCGAATAATGTAAATTATAGTTTATTGCTCTTATGCTATATAATATCTATTGCTTGTTACTATGACACTGTATTATATCTATCCCTTGTTGATACAATACTGTATTATATTTATTGTTATTACTATGATACAGTATCATGTGTATCCGTCAAGTGCTCTGAGTACAGTTCAAGATTTGTCTCCGATGCTTTATACATTCGTAGCTGACATAGACAGTGGATTGTTACAAGGTTATAGAATGAAAAACTCAAATGAACAGGTTACTTTTGTATCTATGACTTCATTATTGTCTATCTTTCAGTTTCTTTCATATGTTATCAAAATTTAAGATATTCTAATAGTATTAATTCAATAATTACACAAAAAATGCTGTACACATACTTTGTTCAAGAATTATATGCACTTGCATCGTCATTCAAGCAGAAAAACTATTTAATGCACTTGTTAAATGAGTACATTTTTTATTTTTCATCGATATAGGCTTGTTTAATTCATAATTTGTTTCATTAAATAGACATTTTGTGCTGATGTGACATTGAGCAAGCAGAAGATTCTACTGTTTTATTATTTTATTTAATGAAGATTTTATAACTTTCAATAAATTTAAATATGAACTCTTGTGCTTTGTGCAGCCATATCTTTACTGCTCTGTATTATTATTTGATGTCACATTTAGCATTTGGTAATTGACAGTTTTATATACGAATATTAGTTTTACTTGTAATTTACGACATTGAGATATTATTGATTGATTTATATATAATGACTTCAGTTACTGGCTGAGCCTATGTGGACAGTTGATTTGCATAAAAACATGCAGACTATAACACATGTTGTGTCAAAGCCAACGTTAGGTATGTATCATCTGTTAAATGTTGCATTTTTTAGTTTGAATTAAGTTAATGAGAATTGTTATTGATTTTTAATATTAATTTTTGGCTTAGTTATCGTATTTTTGCTGTTAGGAGTTCATTTTTGCCACATCCTTTATATGGTATGTAGCCTTATGGTTTTCTGCATATATAGAAATTTTTCTTTTCATTTTATTTCTTACTTTGATCTACACAAATCTGATGTTAATTTTTTTAACAAGTACAGAAGTCATTATGTTACGTAATTACTTAGTAAGGGATCTCTTGGAATCTTGCTTTGCTGAATTTTTTAGTTTTGTTTGTATTTAGAGCACGTTCACTCACAGGGCATTGTACTGGATGATCGTAGTGTACTTTACAAGTACATCAACCCCAATCTAGTTACTGTCATTGCAGAGGGGGAGGATGCCGTTCAAAAAGGTGTGGATTTAAATTCTATAATGAGATTGTTAATCATGTTGCAGCTTGTTTAGTTCAATGTTTGTTTAGTTCAAGAAATAAATACAATTTTATTGTTTATTTGCAAATGAACGTTAACTTATTGTTTATATACGTTGAAGAAAGTATATAAACAATATGTTTAACAGAGTTTAACTCTGTTTAATCTGTTTTATTATTGTTTTAAAAACTTTGTCTTATTTTCATTTTGCAACTGATAAAAAATTGAATACTAGTTTGTTGATTATCGCAACTTCTTGTCATGAATTGAATTGCTTGTAAGTCTATTTGTCACCCTAGAATTCGGTGAGGGATTAATTGTTTCAGTTTTCATCACTTTTATTGAATTTTTTAGTAATTTCAATGTAATTCTGGTATTGTCTGTTCAGCTTTCTTCAACGTGTATCTAGTTGATACAGTTACCGGTAATCTAGTCTATCACTGCACTCATAAAAAGTCCAAAGGTCCTCTCAATGTAGTTCACTCTGAAAACTGGATTACTGTACGTTTGCTTGTGATTTAAACTTTTTTGAAATACGCTTATTGATTGTTAGTTTGAATTAACGTAACTACTAGATGGCATCTGTGTTTATCAGGCAGACGTAGTAAAAATAGTTAGATAACTACTTGATTGATTAATTAATCAATCAATGAATTAATCAATTAATCAAATTGATTAATCTGATTTTATGGATTGATTACAGTATAGTTATTGGAATCAGAAGTTACGTCGCACAGAACTAGCTGTTCTAGAGTTATATGAAGGCACGCGTCAGAGTAATGCTACGGCTTTTTCTTCCTTCCACCCTCCTCCCCCGCCCATTGTCATGAAACAGGCGTACATCTTTCCTGGGTTCATCTCAAGCATGGCCACAACAGTCACAGAGAAGGGTATCACAACAAAAGAACTTCTTTGTAAGTCAGTCGTGTGCGATTTATAGAAACATGTAAATTATACGTTCTTTGTGTACTATACAAATCATGTGATCAAAACGTATAAATCATGAGAGATGTGAATCATCTCAATGCGCAAAAATATGAATATATAAACATGTGAAACATGTGATGGTTCTCTTTGAACAATAATGTTAACTATTTTGAATAACTATTCAAATCATATGAAATCAAAAATTGAAGTTGCTTTTATATAACAACATTTTTTAATACAAATCTTTAATAGGAAAGGTATGTCTCTATAACAAGTAACCCAGGTTCAACTCCTGGTCTATAACTTTGAAATACATCGCAAGAGAAATTGTTCAATATTTTTATTACTAGAAGGATTTACAATAGAAGAAGGGTGAATTTTAATCTTATTGCACAAAAATGTTCAATTAGTTGAACTCTAGCAATTCATAAAAGTTTTAAATATTAAATTATTTATTATTTATTTCTAACGATAATTACTATACAGTTTATTTTTGATTTTGTCAAGCATTCACAGGATGTATAATATATTTCCACTGATCGTTGATCCATTGATCATTGTTACGTTTACCCATTGCAACTGAAAGACATCGCGCCCCGCCTACATGAAACGGAAGTTTTTCTCATATATATATTTGGTATATTTTATACTAAATATAAAATATACTTTAAAAACTTGCATTAATCTGTAGTTGCCTTGAAAACTGGTGGCATATTGTCTTTGCCTAAGATACTCATAGATCCAAGAAGACCTGAAGTTATGTCACATGAGCCTAGGTAAATCTTATTTTAATTTATTTCATTTTCATTGATTTATTTCAATAATGCATTAATCATTGTTTTTGACATTGAGTATAGATTTATATCTAGCTGTCATTAAATTAGATTACTTAATTAAATTAGATTTTTAATGAAAGATTATTTAATTACTTGATGATTATCACTTATGGCTAATAGTTATAGACTATTTTTATATTGTCTATTTCACTGCCGAAAAGAAAAATTTATGCAGTTATTTAAGTTTAATATCAAGACTATACTAATGCTTTGAATTTTTCTGTATACCGATCCAAAAATGAAAATATTCTAACAAAAGATTCTTTCAAAACTGAATGCAATATATACAATTATGGCTTTTTTTTAATCTTATATTAATCATATCATGTGAAATGTGAGTTTACAACACGTCATGGGATCAAGTAATCAATTTAAAATCTATTTTTATTGAAATATCAAAGTGTTTCTCTCACACTCTATATATATATTTAATTGAATATGATCTAGGGAGGAAGGTAGCCAGATAATGGTTCCTTATATGCCAGAATTACCCCGGCCTCCTCAGAATATTATCAATTATCATCAGAGCGTTTACAACATTAGAGGCATTCATACTTCACCGGCTGGTCTTGAGTCGACCAGTCTGGTACTATGCTACGGCCTTGGTACGTGTTACACAATTCAATATATATTTTTATTATAGATTAATTATAATTAATGACCGATTGTTTGATTTTTCCCTTTGAGGAAACATTTC
>JAQIXG010004644.1:0-12580 GCA_034700105.1 Oconnorella tubifera
ATCGCCCCCCCTCCCCCCCCCCCACTGGAGGGCCTGGATCCGCGACTGTGTAATAGGTTAATTTAATTAAAACATTTTTTAAAGACTAAAACTACCCCGATGAGGCCTACAGCGCGTTACTTTGAGACAAACCGATTTGTGAAACTCTCTTTCACAAATTGTAAGTCTCTCTTTAAAGCTTGATGTACAGATTGCACCAAAAATATCTCATAAGAAAACTAAGTCATTAGTCAAATATAAATATTTTCTAAATTTTCTGTCAGAGTGTAAAGAAAATGTGACATATATTATTGACATATATTATATTTTGTCTAAGTAAAAAAAACCTTGATATCTCAAAATGTACAAAACTGATGTAAATTTAACCATGCTTAATATTCTATGAATTGTGCAGTTATGGGCTAGTTATAAGTTCATTACAAGTTGATCCCAATGTTGAGTTACTTTTCACCTGCATTCTGGAATATGAAACCTTTATAACATTCTAGCAATTAAGTAATCAACTTTGTAGCAGCCTTTTTACTTGTAGTGTTTAAAGCTCGCCTAATTAAAGTTTATCTTAAAGCCAAATTTTGTTTACATCAATACTTAATGGTTACAGTGATTTCATTTGTTACACCAGATTACCTTATGGCGCCTATAAAGCATTTTCGGTATAGGCCCTATAGGATACATTAATTTTAATTTTCACAAATATATGATCTATTGACTTAATAACAGATTTAATTAAATCTATTTTATTACTGTCATAGTTTTAATAAACTCTTTTAATTAAGAAATCAGTCACAAAGTTTTAACCTTCAAGTCAAAAATGCAGGTTTAGACTGGGATTAAAGGTTAATGTTAGGTTAGAATTAAGGTTAGATTATGGATAAGATTTTTCACTTCGAGCGCTTTTTAGCATAGCTCATTCGTTGCGGCTGCTGTCAATTTCGTCTCGTTTGCTTAAATCTGCGAGCTTTTTTCACTCCGCGCTCTTGTTTGCGCTTTTTTGTCTGTGCGATGAACGATAACGCATACACCTAAATGAGCTTATTAACAATTAATGGAGTCAGTGAAATGTTTGAAAATACCAAAGAAATCTCAACTTTAATGCTTTTTGCTACACTTCGCAGTAGTAGAAAACAGACGATAATTTTTTTCGTTTTTCACCAGTAGGGTAGGCAGAAATTGACCAATTGGGAGTTTCCTCTAAAAGTTTAAGTGATGACCTTTATTTGTTTGCCATTCAACTTGTTCACTCTTTCATTTTGCTTCGATTGCAAATGTTTATAGAAACTTTCTACTCCATGCATATTCAATGCAAAAAACCAAGTAAATCGTCATAAGAGAAAAGAGTTTAGTCACTAAATTCATACTTTTAGTATTACAAAAAACCTTTTTTATCTTCAATGTTGGGCTCATGGTTATAACCTTAATAACCCCCCCCCCCTTGCCTACTCCACTGCTATTCATTGTATACCATTTGATTCAAACTACAGTAGGCCTATTTTAACTTTTGCTTCAATCGTTTCTGTGCTTAATTTATAATAGTTGATTTGTCAAAGATAAATTAAATGTAATTACGAAGAAGTCCGAGGAGTTTCATCTCGAATAAAATCACGCCAAAACAAAAAGGTCGCGGAATCTAATTACATTCAAGTTAGAAATATATGAAATAATAATGAGATTGTAAATGAACTTATGCTCTATCATAACTTATAAGCTTACATATTGCTCATTATGTAGAACTGAATTATAACTAGAACTTAATAATAATAATTTTCCCTATAAATACATTGAAAAAATATATGCTATGATAAACTTCGTGTCAGCGAATATTTTCATTCATTATATGTTTAGTATAAATGCAACTGTAATTAAATATCACTGTCAGTCATCAGTGTTTATAGATTGCATTCTCTTTTAACCGTAAGTAAAGAAACTCCTAATTGATAAAAGTTTCGAATCTCTTTTTGTTTCTGATCCTAACCGGCACGAAATGTTGGCATCATTAATTTGTACAATATAAATGTAGATAACATGTATACCTGCGTTATAATCTATTTACATATTTAGCATTTTTTCTTTTTGTAACAAATTTTGAAATATTTTATCTGAAAAATAGTCCTTCGACTGTTAAACAGAACTAAATTTTAAGATTAGATTGGATAAAGTGACTACAACTAGCGTCTTAACAAGGCTTAACTATAAACTGAGAGCGATAAAGCTACAATTTGCTACCTTGATCAGAGAGTAATCGCTGCACAAAATAATAATTACCAAAAATGACACTGATAATTGTACTCATATAAATTATAATTGGTTTGTCGATTCGGCGTTAAATCTCTTGCAGACTCTCTGAGAAAAAGCAACTAAGGCTCCTAAGCCACCTTTTTGAATTATTCTTTTTGTATTTAATCTTGTAAATTTTTAGAAACCACACAACGGCCGCCATGCGTGTTCTTCACTTGACTTTCCTCTTATTCGCAACTTGCCTGTTAGTGAAGGGCACGACTGCTGGGGAACCAGAGAAAGACGATGAAAAACTTTCAAAGTGTCCAGATGAGCAGATATATTTCACAGCCATCAGGGGTTCAATTCGAGCCTTCGGTTGTGTCAGTGTTGGTGACAAAAAAACTGATCTCCCAGAATGTAAAGAACCTCTTGTTCCATATAGAGCTCACTGGTTGGATCAGTCCGCCACTGGATGCATCACAGTAGAAGATGTTTTGTCTTAGTAACTCAATTGGTTAGTATAAAGCAATCCCCTTAACATCTAAAAGTTTCTGTTTTTATCTTAGTTCTCGCAATATTTCTAAGGCTTCGCAAGTTGAAAACAATTGATATTGAGTTTAGTTGTTTATCTTGGCCATAACCTTAAGGATTTGTCTAAAAATTAAAGATCGGGACTGATATTATTTTGCAAGTTCATGTTCTTGCAAGCTCATGTTCATGCAAGTTCATGTTCTTGCAAGTTCATGTCTTTGGAAGTTCATGCCCTTGCAGATTCATGTCCAAAGCCTCGAGGAAGCGGTTTTTCTCTAATATCACTGTTCATAACTACACGTCTATTTTAAACTCCTAAATTAAGTCTACATGTTTTAAACCTATTCATAATATTAAAATAATACTAGATAAAAAATATGAATTAAGACATTTTTTACTTCAAGGACAGCAGGAAAAGTCTGTAATTTGTGTCGAAGACAAGTCTCAAATGGTACAAATTGTCATGGTCTATTGTCAAGAGACCTATTTATTGAAGTAGTTTGGCTAATATTAATGTGAACCGGTGGATTTAAGTTAAGCTCAAGTTAAACTGCTATAAATTTCTTAATTTACTTTGCTCAAACTCTTCAATTTAACTGGGATTAAACGTTACGTCTATATTATAAACTTAAACCGCTATCTCTGCTCAAATAAAATTTCTTAACTTTGAAGTTATGTTGTTCTTCAATTAAATTGGTGTAATCGCTTCAATTAAATTACGACTACATATAAAATTGAATTAGTTAATTCATAAACTATCACATAAATTGATTTTAACTAATTCTACAGAATAATTTAGTTTGAGACCAACAATAAAATAATAAAAGGCTTATAATGATATTGTAAGTTAATGACTGAATTAATTGCTACTTGTGATTGAGTGAGACTGGGCGACAAACAGTATTCTGTGAGAATTTGCTGTTTGACTAAGAATATCACCAGAACAGACCTTAATAGTGTGAACTGGGACTGAAACTAGGTCGTTATTTATAATGGAAACCTTAGTAGATAATTACGGAATTTAACGCTTTCTGTGAAATCTCAAATAATGCATGGATATCTGTTAATATGATAAAAGATATCAAAGATATGAGTCTATTGTGTGAATATTCTTCATAAATTGCAATGAACAATCTCAGTATCTTAAAAATCGCAACGGGTATACCTATTATGCTCTTTTCTCTATTTATTTCTATTTATTTAATTGTGTCATCATGTACCCTTCTTGGATGTTAGTCATCAGTTAATATCAAAGGCCAATATCCCCGTCAGCATATATCACAGTTAGGGTTTCCAGGTGTCCGGTATTATACCGGACTGTCCGGTATTTACGACACATGTCCGGTATAAAATAGACCAAATACCGGACATGCAAATGTTCGGTATTTTCAATGCAGGTATGAAATGATTTTTTTTATATAATGCCAAATGTATAAATTTAGAAGTAAATCTCCTTTGTGACGAATGTACTGGGACATTTTGCGTTTGCATTGGACATATTCGTATACTCTATGTTGAGATCAAAGCACATATTTAGATAATTTTTGCTAAATTTCCCAGTACATCTAATCATTTGCACTCGGAGGAACAAAAATGAGTGATAAGCTAAATATCATTACTCTATTTGTGATATGGCAACCTTACACGAAAAGTAATGATATTGCCAAACTATTATTTTTGAGAATACAAATACTATCTGATCAGTGGTTACACATCGAGTTTTTGATTATTACTTTTATTATTAACAATTATTATTTTTATTAATATATTAATGTTAAAATATATTTTTTACTCAAAACCTAGTTTAAACTAGGCCTAAATGATTGAATGCACACGTGTTTGTACATTTTAACACTTGATTAACTAAATTTGCTAATCCATTTTAAATGTTGCTACGGGGTTTTGAGTTAAATCCTGAAAACTCGAACAACTTAAAGTGGCGCTAAAAGTTACTAATGACTTTTAAATTTTTGAAAGTTTTACCAATTTTTTTATTTAAACATACATTTAAAAAATGTATTTTAAACATTAAATATCTATTTACATTTTAATCCCTAGGATTGTTGTTTGGTAGACATTTTAAAATCGTTTAGGCCTATTTCATGAACGAAGCAACGTCTACATTTTCATAATCTTCATTCTATTGAGTTTTGAATTGAACATTTTTTACAGAAACTTCATGACTGTAAAACACATTGAGATATCAGCGTGAAATTTGGTAATTTGATGTCAAATATTATTATCGCTGACAAAAACTTGCGGTGCTTAACTTTTGGGACAACATATTACGTATTTTGTGGCGCTTTTGACAACTAAACAAATGAGACGATATGTAGAATAATTATAATAATTATAAGTTGCATTAAGAGTGCAAATACGATCAGATTACATAAAGAGTTTTTGACTATATGCTTTATACTAATAATTATTTAAAATATTTTATTTATATAATAATTTCTCAATAGAAATGTTTTTTAATTTAAAAATTAGTTTGGACTAATCGATTTCAAGCCTTTAAACCGTGGCGACGCAAGGATTTTACAAAAAGGGGCTTCCTTCCACAAGTGTGTGATGACCTTTTTAGAGTTATCACTATATTTTTAGTCTCCTTATTCAAATTTTTCATTAAATCGTCATTACATTCGGAGGGGGGCACATTAACACTACAAAATTACATTTTTGCCTGCAATGTTAGAATTCCAACCCTCCCCCCTCATGGCCGCGCTACTAACTTTAAACCGATATTTTAGAATGTTTGACAATCTTTAATGGTGTCCGGTATTTCCATGACAACGATCTAGCAACGCTAATAATCGTTATTAGTAATTAATGATTTAATTATTTTCCTAAATTAATATTTGAAACGACAAAAATATAAATAAGTATGTAGTTAAGAAGTTTAATATACACACTGATAATATAGGCCTAGTAACTATTAACTACTAGCATTACTATTTACTAGTATTTACAAATTTATTAATTTAGTAACGTTATTTCAATTGATATGACTATTTTATGTCTCTTGTTTAGTTAGATAATTCAGTTAAGACTGTGCAGTTGAAATCATTAATAATTATATTATTCATTATATTTTATCTGCTTCTTTATGCGTTTGTCAATAAATTAAATAATTTAATAAATCTAAAATAATTCAACGTATGAAAACTTTGCGATCATGGAACTACCATAACGTGTATTACTTTGAAAGCAACGCAACCAAGGCAACAGTGAAAAACGGTCAAAAATCCAATTCACTGACCCGAATGACCGAACGAAAAGAATTACAGTTGCTGACCTTATAGATTAGCCACAAATCGACCGATTTTCGGGCCTTCCCTCCCCCGGTCCTACGCAGGACTCCCCTCTCCCTCACCCAAGCATACGCCAGCCTGCGTGCTAGGCCACGGACTCGGACGATAAAAATAATTTGATGAAATTGCTTTTTACAATCCACGGCTTTCTTTCGCTTTCAAGTAATGAACAAGTGAATGAGGAAAAAAGATCTTAGAACATCTCTGGAAAAATACTCGAACGTGACCAGTCGTCAATTTAAAAGCTTAGTGTCAGTTTGTTAAAAGAAAGAAGTTACTTATTGATTTGTAATTTATTTAAAATTAAATCCGCAAGATGATAAAAAGAGATTGTTATTAAAATCAAACATTTATATGAAGGAAAGTTTGTGAGTTTAAGATTTTTGTGAATATGAAATTTGCCTGGATTGTATTATTACAAAGAATACATTAACGATGGTCTACAATGTCACATATATGCATTTACTGCATATATGTTTATAAAAAATAAGTATATATTTATATTTGTTTGTTTATGCTAAGTATTGCAAATAAAAATTTGGTTGACAAATGATAAAATATCAAATATTTCTATTTCTATTTGTTGATTCATTTATAATCTGCAATACTTTCTTGTATTTACATAAAAAAACTATTTACTTCATTAATTATTTACTTATTGTGCTATTTATCGATAAAATGATCTCACGATTAAAAAACACAAAAAGTAAACTAATCTCATTTATATCCTACACAGGACTAATAATTATAATTAAATACGGAACTTGCAGATTTCTTGCCCAAGGACAATAGGACTTTCGAGGTGGACTTATTTATGATCGTCCAACCCGCTGTCCACAATGCGAGCAGACGAGTGGAACCTAATTTACAGGACAGTCCGTTACAACTGGACTTGATGATAACAATTCTCAAGACTAGTCGGACTTGTCAAGTTCTTTTCAAAACGGCAACAATTCACTGATAGATCGATCTTGTTGAATTTGTCAGAGATATTGAGAAGAATGATTTTATCGTGAAAAGATAAAGTAGGTTGATAAGAGAGGGTTCGGTCATATTATCTCATTCTATAGCATTCAATAACAAGCTTCTTTATATGAAAAATTCGGTAATGATATAATGCTAGTGTGTTTTATAATTATCAGACCTTAATTTCACTTATATTCTTTTTAAAATGCAGATTAAAAAAATGACAGCATTATTTGAATATTAGAGATAGGCTAGTTAAGTTGTACAATAGTAAATAAAATTAATATATTACGCCAACTCAACTAAAAAAATTAGATGATATTTTCTGAAAAACATAACGTAATTGAGCAATTTTTGAACATATTGCAGTTTTGACTATTACTTATGATAACTATTGCTTGCTTTAATTTAACTATTGCTTGCTAAAATAACAGGCTATATGCACTATATGCAATGTCAGAATAATGAGAATAGCTCAAACACAATGAATATTTTATTCACAAATATATTATTATCAAACTTAAGCAGAATTGATATTACACGTGACTAGATTTTTAATGTTTCAAATAAACTACAATATCACAAATGATTATTCAACTGTACAATGTACTTTTTTTATTGCACAAGTTGCTAGCCATTATAACTGAAATTATCTCATAAAATCTGATTACAGTCAAATAAAAAACTGCAATTGAACTATATACAATAAACGAATATGAACAGAAATTGAATTTTGTTCTATTTTCTATTATATTTTATATTATGTTTTTATGTTTTAAAGCTGAAGGTACTTCTTGGAATTTATTTCAAGTTTCATTGCGATCAAAGTTTTATTGATAATAACGAGAGAAATTGCAAGTAAAAATAAATGACATTTGGTACTTTCAGTTAAGGCTCAATTTGTAACGAAAAATGACGAAAAAAAATGATCGAGATTATTTTGTACGATAAGCAAAAGAAGTTTGATCATTTATTTATTATTATATTATTTTCAAATATTGTATAGTACGAATTTTGCAAACGCTACGCGCTATTGCATTGTATGTCGAATTTTAAAAACAAATTTATTAGAGAAGTATAATTCAAACGCTTGATATAAAAATTCTATCATTATTTTTAAATGAAAAATTTAAGAAAATTATCATGAAGTAAATTTTATATTTTATAGATTGTCAAACTGTAAAAACCGAAATCAAGATAGATTGGATATAAAATTGTACGATTTAACGAAATTTCCTTTAAAATAGAGGTTCAAAGCAATAAAAGCAAAAGTCAACTGGACTGGTGAAAATTTAATTGTAAACTAAACAATTCTATTCCATTATATACCAATGATATCTTTATTTCATTTCTAAACAAATAATCTAACTATCAACATTTTCAATAAAATCCATATACAAATTGCAATTATATGAGAACAATGATTCATTATTTTAATGAATCATTGTTTCAACTACTTTCAATTGAACGCATAATTCACAGTTTATAACTAGAGACTACGTGTTCGATCATCGTAATGTAAATACTTTCTCGTTATTTGCTAACAAACCGCCCAAAAAGAGCCTCGCGACTTTTAGCGAAAATAGTCGACGTGAAAAACGGTCATCAGCCGTTTCATTACGCGGGGCGTGATGTCGATTTTACGGAGCAATCGTGGAAAGAGGGGGAGAGGGAAAATGTCCTCTAAGGGAATATGTCCTTTAAGGGAATATGTCCTTTGAGGGAATATGTCCGTTGATGGGAAATTAAAGGTAAATTTTAATCCAAAATTTATGAAATTGATATAATACGAATATGTAATTTGTGTTTTTTCATCATCTGAAAGGTGTTGATTAAAAACGTTAGGAATATAACATCTAAATTGCACAAATTGAAATTAAAAGTCTGGATTATCGTTTTAGAATGACTTTTTAAAACTTAGTAGTCAAATTAAGTTCTTTAGTAAAAGATCTGTGCAGCGATTTACTGAATTATTGTGCGCCTGGAATTTAAACAAAGGACCTAAACGATCTTCTACCCCCTCCCCCCAAGTCAATATTTCATAAATTTCGCCTCATTTTCAGCTGAAGTAGAATGAGAATGCTAAACATTGACTATCGGCTATAGATTATAAGGAGAGAAAAAGCTTAGAGAGAATAGTAGTCACTAATAGTACTCAGGAATAGCGGTCACTAATGGCTGACTTTTTATACACAGCTCACATCCAGTCAATATTTCACGGTTACAATGAATGCTGCGTGAATGATTGTCGATTTCTCTCATTTACAATCATTTATTATACATCACAAAAACCTGGTACAGAACCGAATACATCAACCATACAAAACGGCCCCGTAAATTTATTTAGTAACCTATCTAACCCAAATTTAAACCCTAATCCTAGCACTAACCCTAATTTCAATCCTAACCCTAACCCGAGTCCTAATCGCAACCCTAAGAATTAGCAGTCGGGGCCGATTTGTCGGGGCCGTTTTGACATAAATCTAATCTAGTTTTCTTAAATATTAAACGATGTCTAATATTGCAAGCATTAAATAGAAAGAATTGTGTGAGAATTAATGTATATTACGAATCCACTCTATGTGTGATTTAATATCCGTTTTGGTTTAAAAAACATTTATTTAATCAATCGTTAATTATTCTATTATGCAAAGTATTACTTATTAATTAAGACATAGGCATAAACTAAGCATTTTACACACGGGAGAGGGCATGACATGCATTAAATATCGAGCACCTAAGTTTGGTAGCGGGGCTCATAATTTATTTCTAAAATACATGTAAAATTATAATAATTTTTGCAATTTCATGCATCAAAGAAGAACTAATCCATATTAAAAAAATCAAATACATGCTCCCCCATCCCCCCCTTTACATTAATCTGCAGGCAACCATATGTGCATACATATATGAATAAATTATAAAACAAAATCCAAAATATAAACATTTTATCAGATTATCATTATAAGATCAGTACAATGTACAAACGAAGAGATGTGTAATGAGGCATACCCGACACTTCTGCAATGCGTCACACCGCACAATGTCGAAGTTGGGAGATTCTATAATTAAACTGGTCATTGAAATGTCAGCTGCCTGTATAGCTTTATGGAGAACAGTCTCTCGGTTTAGTGACTGAAACAATCAGAGATTGAAATTAAATTAAAATTCAAAGCTTGAAATATTAAAATGTTCAACGTGGAACGTTTGTTAATTAGGGCACTCGCTTTAGACATGATAGAGTAATGCTAATATTGCATATTATGATATCATCAATCAAGTAATGTCAAAGTTTAATAAATATCAAATGGTGCACCAAGATAAATACTAAGTAGTGCAACAAGTTGAAGTTTATTTCAGGTAAAGAAATAGGATACAATTTTGATCCTTATTGTGATATAATAATTAATAACATTAATCGAATGAATTTCAATATAGAAATACTGATATCATACACTTTTGCAAGCTTAAAATTAAAGGCAACCTGTTAATATTATCTCATTATATATCTATCCCTCAAAAATCTAATGTGTTATTGTGTTAACACTAATGGTTTTTAAATCCAGTAACATTTTGATAAGAAACCTCGTTTTTCATGTTCACATCAGCGCCTCTGTCAATTAAAAAGCGAACCACTTCGAGATCATTATCCACCAATGCTTTAGTGACCGCATGATGTAGAGCAGTGTTACCAAACTATAAACATTTTAAATTAATTGAAACATAAAATAAGTACAATTAATAAATAAGTATTGGCCCTTTATACATTTGTTATCAAAGTGAATACAAACTAAAATTTCTGAGATTAAATTTCAAAGACTGATTATATATTTTAATTTAATTTTAAACTAAATTAATTTGTACTCACATTTATGATACAATATACTTAAATATTCACCCCCGCCATCCCCCCCCCACCCTCCTATCTAAACACATCAATTATAGCATTCTCTCATCAAAATCTTTTGACGGTGAAACGAAAGTAAAAAAATTGTCTTCATTTATGATTATAAAATTCTTATAAATATATTGGACGAAATACGATTATGTTTCTAACCTGATCTCGAGTATTGATATCAAAGCGAGCCTCAAGTAGAGCGTATTCTAACCGACCCATGTCTTTAGACTTAACGTACTCGATAAACGTTGCGACGTCCACCATTTAGGTTTCCTAATTATATAAAACTGAATATTACTATAGCTTAGAATTTGTCAAAAATAAACGAATATAACGAATATAATTAAGTACATTTTCTTGAAATACTCTTTTCTAAAGTACTTTTTCCTGAAATACTCTTCCTGAAGTACTCTTTCCTGAAATACTCTTTCTTTCCGACTCGCTTTGGCGGTGCAGCGGGGGAATGAAGCGGCAGTTTTTGGAACATTTGGGACAGTTTCCCCAAGACAATTTTAAAATCATTTTACACTCTGTCAATAGAATATTTATCTGCAGCACTTGCTTGAACTATTGTTTACAATATAATTAATAGATACAATTAATAAATTGTAAAAAATAAACATTAAATATACAAACACTATAGGCCACAGTAGATGTAGTTACAAACAATTAAAAATGAACTTTTGATTTCAAGTACTTCAATTTTATCAAAAATTGCAAGAAATTAAAAAGTTTCTTAATCCTAAAAAAATAAGAATAAAAGGAAGCGAGAAGCATTTTAACTTGAAATAAAAACAAAGAAACGCGGAATAGCGAACTGCGTTACTTGATGGTTGTTTTTGTAGAAAAGTGTAAAGAAATAAGAAAATTCCTGTAGATGTATCTCTAGGAGTGCAGGATCAGGAATTTAAGATTGACGAGATATCTCTTGCTGGGCAATTGCAATCAATTTGATTTATTAGAAGAATTTTACTATTTCAGAAAGATGCTGCCGAGATATATGTGGTTAATGATTGATCAAAATTTTATTTAAATGATCAATTTATTTTATAATTTAAATTCAAATCGGTATCATCTAATTCATGATTAAATCTTTTAAAATTATATATATTTTTTAATTCGCTCAAAAGCAGTAGTATAAAAATTTAAATAGGTCTACAATAGAAATAAATGATACAATAAATGCTATGATTTTGTTGCGAATGTGTTAGATAAAGATTTTGAAATATAAAAGGCATTTAAGCCATAACAATTTAATCTGTACGCTACTGTAAAGCTAACGTGACATTATTTTGCTTATATAATTTTACAAAGATATTGCTGGTATATTTAAAGATTTCATACAAAACTAATGTTGTCAAGAATTCATATAAAAGAATCAAAAGAACACTAAACATTATCGTGTGCGATCACATGTAATGCCGCATTAAAACGATGCATTTAAATACACCATCTTTATTGTTTTTCTCGATCATTGTATAGAAATACGATATAATAAATTAAATACGTAACAAAACATCCGAAATAAACAATCAATTCCAGCGTATAGCTAACATACAATTCTAACATAAAATATAACTTGCAGAATAAATTAGCTACAAATGATATTTGATATTACTTGTAATTTAATTTTTATCTATCGTAAAGCCGCGGCACA
>JAQIXG010004645.1:0-12578 GCA_034700105.1 Oconnorella tubifera
AGACTTAATATCAATAGACATAATAAGTTCATTAGACTTAATATCAATAGACATAATAAGTTCATTAGACTTAATATCAATAGACATAATAAGTTCATTAGACTTAATATCAATAGACATAATAAGTTTATTAGACTTAGAGGACGACCGAAATTCGGCTTCGGTTTCGGCGCTGAAAGTGTCAATTTGGTGACTTTCGGCCGAGTTTCAGTTTCGGCCGAAAGAGAAAAGTTAACTTTCGGTTTCGGCCGAATTTAATCCTGACTTTCGGTTGCTAACCGAAAGTCTATTTTGAAAGTCTATTTTTCTCGTTGTATGCCTAAAAGTCTTTTGATATTGATTAATTGGATATTTATTGAATGTTTCTGGCATTTATCAAAAAATTGACCTCTGTTATCAGACAGTAATTTTCACGCTAACAGAATTGGTAATAAATTAACTCTGCTTCTGTAGTTCACAACACATGTCGTGAAATATGATGATGTCTGATGATCAGTGATGTCTAGCACTCTGGGGTTAACTTTGAATCTGATTGGGCTCTTAATAGAAATTCAGCGCGAGATTTCAGCTATTACAGATAATAATTTCACTTTGACACGAAAGAATCAAAGAATGTACCACCTGACGTATATGCCTAAGCTAGCATTCCTCAAGATTTCGCGCCGCACTGACATTTGTTTTAAACATGAAGCTTAATACTGAATCTGAAAATCAAATTAAAAAAATTTGATGGCGCCACTAAGAATTAATTGAAGGAGTATGTTATAGGAAAAAATGCACAATATAATTATTATAATAGAAAATGTTTTTTGTATATTATTCAATGACTGAGCAGATATTCAATGACTATAAATATTTTACTTTTATATATCTATTTATATTTGTTTTATTTATATATGTTTGTCGATATGTGCTTGTTGAATAGTAGGCCTATTTTATAATTTGATTATGTGAGAGGGTAACGAGCCTCGACGCCCCAAAAAAATATATATAAAACCCTGACATTTCTGCTTTTACTGCAGTCTCCAAATTATTGCTTGTTTGCAGACTAATATAATTAAAGGCTTACTTATCAAGTACAAGTAGATGAAAGCAATTTTTTACTTTCGGCCAGGGTTTCGGTTTCGGCCGAAGGCAGAAATTAGCTTTTGGTTGGCCTCTAATTATAATAGGTAAAAAAACTATATTTGTAAAGTATTTTGCAATGAAACAGTTTGATCAATAGTTAAAATAATAGTTTATATTATTATGCAGTTAAAAAGTATTTGATTTCAGTCAGAAAACATTTCGAGACACTATTCCAATAGTTTATCTCGTAGATAGTTAAACCTTATCTTTGTATCAACTGTAGAAGGATTCAAAGAAGCCGCAGATAAGTTTCGTTTAGAGTCTGGCATTCAGCCAAAAGTAGAGTTGGATACGTTGCACTATAGAATAAAGATCAGAGACGCCATACAAGCGGGATATATCCAAGAAGCCATTGCGCTGATCAATGACTTGCATCCGGAGCTGCTGGATAATAACAAACATCTCTACTTTCATTTACTGGTTAGCATTTTTATTACTGTGTATTTTACATTTTTTAAAAAATTAAAAAGTTTTGCGATTCAATAACTAGAACTATATTGTATATACTTTGTTTATTATAAGTTTGAGGTAATTAGATTTTATACTCAGTGAAAATCAAAGTAATATTATTATCTCTAATTCATGATTATTCTTTGAGTATTGGAACGTTTAAAGTTGAATAAAGCATAAACTGTTATTCATTCTTATAAAAAATCTGTTAAAGATAACTCAGGTTCTATGGATTTTGAGCCGAATTAGAATAGAAATTTTTATAGAAAACTAGGACTTTATCGAATCTAAATGTACAGATAATTTGACAGAAAAAAGAGTGAATTACAGCAATCTTACGGATCTTATATTGCTGCATTGTAATTTATATTTCATTATCAAATTCGCATTATCCGTTTACAGCAGCAGCACACGATTGAGTTGATCAGAGAGAAGAACATCGCAGAAGCGTTAGATTTTGCTCAGACGCATTTAGCGGAGAAAGGAAAAGAGAACGCAGACATTCTGCCTGAGATTGAGTGCACGCTAGCTTTGCTAGCGTTTGATAAACCCGAGGCATCACCTTTTGGTGAACTGCTGCATCCTTCGCAGAGACAGAAAGTGAGCAGTTTAATAATACTAGTTTTCTGCTTTGTTTTTCTTTATTTGGGATTGTTTTAATAGTGTTGGGATTGTTTTTGAATGGTTTAGTTTATAATGGAAGTAGTTGGGTTATATCAAAAATGTTAAACTTAAATTAATATTACTTAACTGTATATGCAAATGCTTCTGTACATTCTGTATACTTTTTCGTATACCTGAAAATATTCATTGATTTTCATTTACTTTGTCTTATGCTTAATTGCATATTGATGTACATTAATGAAATACTGTTTATCACTAAATAGACCTTTTGTTTTGATGTGGCTTTGATCAAACAAATTTTCGTAAATAATACTACATCTTTTTATCGTTTCTTTGCAAAAATTCATTCCTATCATCAGGTTGCGAGTGAAGTGAACGCAGCGTTGCTTGAAATGGATAATTGCGAACCGTCGGCCAAACTGTCCAGTTTACTCAAACTGCTTCTCTGGGCACAAGAGGAACTCGACAATGGCAAAGTGAAGTATCCAAAGATGACAAACCTTGTCAAAGGAACACTCAAGGATCCGAAATAAGTTTCTCTCGCTGCATCGCAAACTTCCCTGTACAGCTATTATATAAATCAAGAGATTGATGATTCTTTTATTCGACAGTTTTAATTCTATTAATTTTTACGCCTCAGAGTTGTGTATATAAATTCGATAATAGTGATAGAAATTGAAAGCGTGATGGAGTTGTGTCACTTGTATTGTTTATACCGTATTGGACTCATTTGAGTTGATAAATTCCTTTGTAAAGATACCCTTTGTACAGAGAATGTCCCGGATTATAAAAGGTTCGGTGACTGATGTATATTGCTTGAGGCTTATTTTGCATCGGAAATCTATTGAAAATTTATAATTAAATTATTACACGAGTTTAGTTTGTCAATGACGTTTAGTGCCAGTTAATTAAGCATTCGACTTGAAGCAAAAGTTTTGTTTAAGATTTTGGTTTATGATTTCTGTACGATAATTCGGTTAATAAGTTTTACGGTAAAGCTTTTATTGTATTCAATAAATAAAATAATGCTGTTGATACTTTTAATGGTCTTATGTTGTTTCTTTAACCTAGATTGTAAAACTCTTTATTAAAAATTCAGTATTTTCTAATTTATTAGTGCTAAATCTTTTATCTATGAGCATAATTTAAAAGTTGTGCAATCGAACATTACATCATTTTGATTAACAATATAGAATTTTAATTCTACAATAATATATTGATGTGGAAGGCCTGGGATATGATATTAAGGATCAATACGTTAGGGGAGCGGAACCTAATTGCATAGTTAAAAAAACAAACTATTATTCAACTAGTGTGTTACTTCCTGCTTAGGCTCCCCCCCCTCAAATTTTTACTATTTTTAAAACTAGAGCCACTCGGTTGCAACTTTTAAAATATAATAAATAATAATTACACCCTCAATCTAAGCGTATAATTGCTTGTCAGACTCAGTGTGTGGCATGATTGCATTACATATAAAATGTAGTGCTTTATTATTAGGCTTCTACGCAGTTTATTTGTTCTGTTTTTTGCATTTTTCTGTTGCTGTGCCTATTCAAATTTTTTAGCTACGGATTTTATCAAGCTGTCTTTAGTTTTAGCAGTGTTAGCTCTCTTTTATCTTAAATTTAGCTATCTTTGAGCTTTATTTGATACATACATTTGATTTCATACATTTTAACTAGCTAGTCGAGTTTTCTACCGACATTTTTTACACTTTTTTACACAGTAGCTTATTAAACATAAATAAAGAGCTGCAATTAGAAACTTGTTTTATTTTGCCAGTTCTAGCTAGCATAGAAATTAAGTTGATAAACTAGCGCTAGATTGAAAGCACTGTAGAAAGTTTATTAGCAAAATACTGCATATATTTGTTGATGTTAAAATAGGCCTAATTTGTTAGAATTTGTGTTAGTTTCCAAATCGATACCAAGTTATATGAAAAAGTATGTTAATTAATCTTCAATAACACGAGCTTCTATTAGCTCTATGCCTAATACTAATAATAATTAGTAAACTACAAACTATCTCGCAAAACTATGACACAAAATATATTAAGCCTAATATAGTTTACGACCACGGCGCATCAGGCGCGTCAGTATTACAAGTAATGAATCGTTTAACAGCTCGCCTAAATTCAGCGCTGTAGAAATTATAAATAAACGGATCAACCGCTGTCGCCAAGAAGCTAACAATCTGAACAATGTCCCAAGTAAGATCTGAGATGATCGTTGTTTCTCTGAAACCTACTCTCAGTAGAGTGCAAAGCTTTACTGGAAGCCAACCGACGATAAACGCGCCGACGATAACGATCATCATCGTAAAAGCTTTGTTTCGATTCGTCGGTTGCGTAACGCTGCTATTTCTTGACGTCACGGCGCTTGATCGTAACGTTTCAATCGCGCTTTCTTGTGACACACGTCGACTACGCCACGTTGAGTCATTACGTAAATTTTCCGTTACTATATGCTGGTCGTGTAGAGTAGATGATTGGTTATCTCGTTTTAAATTTTGTTCGTTTTGCTGATGATCTATGGTAATATTTTGTGTAGAACTGAAATATTCAGTTTTTCCTTCATTGGCGATCACAAAGATTGTCTGATTTGTTTCAGTACTTAATTTAAAGGTGACAGAATTGCGTCGTTTGTTTTGTTCTAATTTGGGTGATGACATCTCTGAAGGTTCAGAATGGACTGGTGACAAGACTGGTAGTTCCTTGAGATGATTTTCAGCTGAAGAATGTCGTCGACCAGAGTAAACATAGCTTCTACTTGAGGCTCTGTCTGTTGGTCGAATTTGAAAACTTAATTGTTTCTGTGGGGTTCGTTGCGTGTCTTGACTGTGTACCAAAGAAGCATCAGAAGCACTTTTAACATGAATAGTATGATCACCAGCCAATGCTATATCTTCAATATGTTCTGTTTTCTGAATCTTGCTGTTATTAAATTTAGATTCTTTCGAATGTTTTTGATCATTTTCGCATTCAGTATCATCCAATTCCTGTATTCTATGCAAGGTATCTCTGCGTGCAATGGAAGTTCCAACTGTAAATCCAACTCTTGGCTGCTCTGAAACATCCGAAACGTCCATCGTTCCTGTTATTGTTGATTTTTTTAAGTAGTTCACTGGCATCCCAGTTTCGCTGCTTTCATGAGTAGCGCTGTCTCGAGTAGAAATGGTCGTATCCTTTGTAGCAAATGACAGTGAAGAACTACGACGGGCAGTCCATCCTTTCTGAGTCGTCCACTCTGAGTTATACACGTCTGAAACAGCACTTGGCGAAATACGCTTCATTTGAGATCGCACGACGAGGCAAATCTTACCATACGACAAGCAGATCATCGCGCAAGACAAAACGAACGTGAAAATAAAATCAAAGATAGCAAAACCAAGTGATGAAGGAACAAAACAGTCTGATGTGCTGTCGATCACTTGATCTGGTTGATCAGTGTACCGTAGAGCTTGCAGGCCGCCGTAAAGAGCCGAGATTAACCAAACTATGCAAACAATTATCGACATTCTGATCCGAGTGACTATCCTTTGGTACACGAGTGGATTACTGATCACAAAGGCTCGTTCGACTCCTATAAGAACGCTGGTGAACACAATCGCCGCATCGCAGAAAGGAAGCAACGCGTAGTAAAAACAACATATCCAAGATGGCGGAAATAAATCGAGTAGCAAAGCGACGAACGTCGGCATGGCAACAAAAGATCGGACTAGATCGGCGATAATGAGGGAAACGATGAGGACGTTGTTTACGCGATGAAATCGCTTTGTTTGAGTTATGACCAGAAGAGATAGCGCGTTACTGATGATGGAGACGATCATGATAATGCACATTGTGGATGACATGATGATTTGAGATGCATCGATATCCGTTAGAATTTCAGTATCGTTATCTTTTAAATTTCTCAGTATGTCGACATTTGACTGTTCTGATTCAAGTTGGTTTATAGTAACCCTCTTCGTAGTCTCCAAGATATACATGATGAAAGTTTAATGAAATAGCAAGGAATAAACTTTCGTTAAGTATTCAAGTCAATTGTAGGCCTCTAGCTTACATTTTATCTAAATCTAAAAATGTAATATAAAATGTCAATAATCGAAAATATTAAAAGATTACAGTGTATGCTACAATTCGCTTTTGTAATCATTATAGATATTACAGTTAGATCTAGAATGTATAATAAAACGATATTATTCAAAAGTTACACTCGTAATAAAGAACGAACTTATACTGTCAAGACCTTTATATCTTATTGAAGTATATGAACGCCAATTTAACATTATGCAGATGCGATAATAGGACTTGGTTCAGTTTACGATAATTCAGTTTATAGAACCAATGCACTGGGTCATGAAATTATCTCTTGATCTACGTTTACTATTTTCATTTCGATGATGACTTTATAAATCGACCTAGAATCCGTGATGAAATTAACATATTCACTTGTAATTCATAATAGCTTTAAATAATGTAGAGTAGTGTCTTATCTTGTTGAGTAATACAATTGTACCTATCAATCTGGTGTTTAATTATTTAGCTTCCAAAATAATCTTCATTAGCCTACTCTATTTTATCGATTGCATTCATTCAGAGGTGGTCCAAGACTAATGCAAAATCGATCGAGAGTTTATAAGTCAAAATAACTCTTTAAAGATTATCCATAATGAAAAAATACCTTACAAGATAAACAGTGTTTTTATTTTATAAGCCTTATTATTTGTCTAAACAGCCAGATAAGCTGATATCGTGCAAAACTACTGAGGTTGTTCCTTGAAATTTGTTTTAAACTTTTTGACAAGTTAAAGTTTTGGATCTTCAAAAAATATCTAACATTCATATTTTGTCACCCAACATTTTGAATAGAGACTTTTTTAGAACAACATGAATGTTTTGAATGGTTATTTAGCTAATAAAGTTATTAATAATAAATAATTAATAAAGTCACAACCAACTTTTTTAATGCTTATTATTTAACAAAAGTATTAGCCCTCTGATTAGTAATTAAATTGCGTTATGTTATAATAAACACAAACATTAATATGAAAAATAACCAAGCTTTCAGAGCGTTGTAAATAAAATAGATCCACTTTGAGCTGCAGAATAAAAACAATAATAGATTTATAGCATGCAGGTCTGTTTACAATGTTTACAAAAAAGACATAAAACAAAATGAAATCGGCTATTAATAGACTGATATTGCTCAGTTTTAATAACCGTCCAGGGCTCTTTCTACTATTTTCAGAGCCATTGTACTATAAAAATCTGAACTGTGAATAAGAATCACAAATCATCATCAATAATAATAATAAATCGATTAAATCGATTAGTGATGATTGTCGTCAAAAATAATATATTTTAAGTAGCATTTTTATTAAACCGCTATATTAGGCTTATAGCTTTTAAATTGTCATTAGAAATAGTCAGTACTTTCTTTATTATCACTACTATTAAATAACAAACAGCATTTTAATTCTCTACACATATGTTGCAAAGTAAAAATCAATAAATATTCTTAATAACATAAGTATAATGCATCAATAATTTTTATATTAACACTTCTCAGCATCAATTTCGCTTTCATCTGTCCACGGTCCACTTTAAAACTATAAATTTTGCTTCGCTGTTCGGATTCATATCTTGTTAGTATAATTGTGAGTATTGTGGACCTCTTTCTAAATGCAGAATTACTGGGCCAACTAGGTCCTATAGTTATGACTGCGATAATCTGCTTGCACTCAGGGTTTCTTTGAACGAATCGGTCCGAACAAAGTCTGACGACAAGGTTATAACTTTCATTGTTAGCTATTTTTAGAACGGCAGCATGATAGCGAATTTAAAATAGAATCGAATACTGTAAATGATATTAAACTGAACAAAAATAATGTTATAGCAGAGGCCAAGTTGCCAACCATTATCAAACTGATTCAGTAGCTAAGAGGTTATATTTAAGTATATATTCAAAGTCTATGAATGTGAAATATTGGACCTAGATCAACTTTAAAAAAATGCTCCATCAACTTTTCGTTGAACGATAAACATACTTAATATGCTTGAACAACAGAATCGTTATTAATAATAATGTTTACTATTAACATTTAAAAACAATTCATAATACAATTTAAATTAAAACGAATTATTATTTCATTAAGTAGAAAAATACGTATAGTATGTGATAACTTAGCTTAAAGTACTTCACTGAACCTAAACCTCTCGCGACATTATGTACAGGCCAGGTGTCTCATATTATAGGGCATGAGGCCGCGTGCGTTCTTAACTGATTCGGTTCGCCTTTTTATAGATTATGGATATCGATTTACATAGTCTGTTCTTTTTACATTATAAGCATCCAACTGCACTGAATATATGCTTCTATTTTTATGTTGCGTTTGTTAGTCATGGTCCATATGAATTAAATAGCTTGTATAATCAGTTGTATTTATTAATAAATAAGTCAACAAAGTCATCGATCCATAATATCTACTACTGAAGAGTAACATGCTACAAACATACTGTATACAGTGACTTGTTTTATTTAAGTGAAATTCGATTATGATTTCAAAAATCAAATTGTAGCTAGAAAATTACGGTTAATTTAGATTAACTTAAATTCACCTGAAAATTTGTAGCTGCATCCAGTTATAACTTTATCAAGCCAAATTAAAATTGAACAAAACCGTAATAGATCTTTAATTAATATATACTATTCCGCGTCATAGATAACACAAACAAGGTTAACGATTACTAATTATTCTATTAATTAACCTACAAGCCTTTTTAAAATAAACAGTAAACTTTTAAGTTATTTCCTAACAAAGACAATAAAAACTAAAATGTTGCTTTTATGCAAGTGCGGTGACCATTATGTATATATTATCAATATAATAGCCGGTGGTCTGCAGGCCACACATACTTTGATTGAGTTTTGACAAGGTTTAAATTAGACCACAGGTTGAGAGGTATTAATTAATTAATCTTCTTAATCAATTTGCAGTTATGATTGACGTGAGCAATGTGCTCAAACTACTTGGTTCGCCGGACTGAAGCTATAGGTCTACTTATTTCAAGTGAGACTGTTAGATAAGCTTATGATTATCAAATGAATATATTTTAAACGAGTTTTGAGACATAATTAAAAAAATAAGTGGCTATTGGAGGTTAATATAACATTTGATTTATTATTTGAATTTTATCCACAGTATATTATAGTTATAATTAATCTTTCGTAACCATGTACGTCTACCGCTAAAGCAAGTGAAGTATATTTACTTCGAAATTTACAACGGAAAGAAATTCAACACACTCGGACTACATTTAAAATTGTCAAACAATAATATACCCGGTATCTATTTGTGCGATTATAATTATAGATTGCATAAATATGAGGAGCTTGATTTTCTATCAACGCATTTTTAAAATCGGATTAGGTCTACTTTTTGCATCGATCTTTTCAAGACCGGTAATTTATCATTTTAGAATTGTACGAAGTATAAGATATCTTTTGTTTTATGCTGTTTGAAATGTAATAAAATAAAATGAGGTGAACAATCAGTGAATCGTCTTTTTATTCTCAACACATTTAAAGAAATAAATTAAGTATTTAGTACTGTTAACGACTGATGTGACTCAAAATAAATTATTGAAATTTAAACTTATTAAACAATATATTTTAAGTCAACAAATTTATATCCGTAAAATTACAATTTCATTATTTGAATTTATTTCATTATATTTTCATAAGTTTAAATGATCAAGTAATGATAAGAGCTACTGTAATACTGAAATAGTTGACTATCCAGCCATCTATCATCAGCATCAGGATACAGTTTGTGTCCAAGTTCGAGTTCAAATCCTATTTAAGTCCAGTTAAT
The DNA here is from genome assembly GCA_034700105.1 of Oconnorella tubifera. Lineage (NCBI taxonomy): Eukaryota > Metazoa > Annelida > Clitellata > Enchytraeida > Enchytraeidae > Oconnorella > Oconnorella tubifera. Next base: position 10,081 of record JAQIXG010004645.1, read on the forward strand.
TTCATACAAGAATAATGATACGAAGACAATATCTTATCATTAAAAAACCAATAGTCTTGTTGTTAAGATATGATAGATATCAAAAATTTTCCTTTATCATTTTTTTGTCTTCTTGACTCGATACCTAGTTAGAATGATTTCAGTTATCAAATTTAAACTACCTATAATAACTCTCACTGTCACACACAGAAGTGTTTGTGTGAAGAAACAGATGAGATAATGCAATTTTTTCACATATTTATACCGGTACTTAATAATTATAGTTGAACGTCTGATCAAACAGTTAGTTAAAGGCAACCTATACGTGAATATTCTAATGCAAAAAATTACAAACAAGAAAAATCATAAAGATAAGATGCCAAATTATATAAACAGTGTTTCACTTTATTATAATAAACCTAAACATTATCCATAACCAATGCTTAACTTTATTGTAAGCTTAGGCCCAACACTGCTTTTACAAAATAAAAAGTATTTTTTCGGTTCAGGAATATAATTGTATTATCTGTCAGTAAACTTTATCAAATGTATTTTAAAACACTTGTATCTTATGTTGAATGAATAAGTAAAATTTCATCATATATTAATAAATAAGCTGGATAGACGTTGAATAAACGACAACATAGCCGATTATATGGCTATTAAATGTCCAAAGTTAAAACATTTGAACTAATATCAACAATAAACTAAACGCGAAAAGTATTCTCATCGCAATTTTGACAAGGCCAAATAGAAAGTGAAACTTGGATTGAGCGCATTTTTAAAATTTAAAAAATGCTTAAATGTAATTTATAAACAAGTAAAAAATAGAAGATTTCTAATAGTCTGATATTATATTTCATAACGTGTAATCAAATTAAACAGTTTATTTTATAATTAAACTAAATTTATAAGGCAAGATGAACGAAGCGTGCAAAGATCAGAGTAATTGCTCTGACTTGCTATGTAAGTTATTGTTATTTTTCAAAATTTATTGAGTTTTGTATAACTTTCTTCATACTCATACGTTGTGTTTCTTTTCTTAATAATATATTTTAGTGTTAAATAGTTGATCGCCGCATGACAGCATAATAAAATAATTAAATTGGTATTGTACTTGTCACTAAAAATATATGAAATTGATCATTTAAATATTTCTACACAGAATTGTTGTTTATAGACAGATAGTGGTCCTTTTTTAATAATTTGAAGTACAATTTTGCGTAATTTTGTATCAGATATTACCACAATATGTTGCAGTCAGTCAATCAAGAAACTAAATTGTAAATATCTGCTGAAACTTTGGGCTCACTCTTTTGTTTTGTATATTATGTATTTAGTTTTGTTTTTATTTGTATTTAGCAATGGCAGTAGAGTACATTATAGATCACCACAAAACAGAACTTTCTGTCATCCTTCAGGAATCAGATCCTACTGATCATTATTCCATCACATTCAAGTTCGTCAATATAATTTCATTCCTTATTTTTCCTAAATTCACTTTTTTCATATTTATATTGTGACAGTATTTTAATATTTGAATATATTTAATAAATGACTTTTCACTAGTATATTTTATTATATTTACAGTGGGTTGACATTGTTTGAGTCGTATATATTATTGGGTGACTTGCTTTTGACTCAACCTAGAAAAACACTGTCTCTATTTGACTCGGCTCTTCAAATTGCCTCTCAGAGAATTTACCAATGTGCTGATGGTCCTTCTAGTCTGGTCTGATTTTTTTCTTTCTCTGTTTGATTTAACTTATAATAGGATTTGTTATTTTGCATCAACTACTACACTCATTTGGCTTATTTGTTCGCATCAATTGCTACACGCTTCTGGATTATTTAAGTTCATAAACGAAACAAGTGGATTAATTAGCTTAATCTATGCAAAAGCTTAAGTGGCAAATAAATCTGTTAAAAACACACACAGTATTATTTTTCTATTCAATGAAACACCTGGCTAACAAAGCATCAAACAGTAGAATTGTTTTTAATATACTTGACCTTAATATACTATATTTTTATAATATTTTCTAGATAATTTTAGATTGAAATTTGAACCAGTGATTGATCAAATTTTAGCACTAAATAATGAGCTAGTGAGCTCAAACTTTAATATTTGTTCATATTTGTTTCATATTGTTATTATTTATTCTTAAATTTTCCAGTAATAATATTATACATATCTCTATCGTCTCTACATAATAGAACAGATGAATCTATATTGTTAATTATTTCTTAAACCCCATGTAACGAATAGTTACTTCAATCAAGGCATTTACTTAAAATTTGTTTTAAAACTAGTTTTATCGCATATTTAAATTAAAATGATCAAAACTCAAAGTAATATCTTATGTTGCAGATATTAAAGCAGTACATACACGCACGTTGTACTGGGTTGCCTGTTTTTTCTGAACTGACCAGAGACACACTGCCTAAGAATGAAGACATTGGGAGATTTCTATCTATTTCAGGTGATTTTATTTTATTTAGATGTTAAATATACCTCT
>JAQIXG010004646.1:0-12578 GCA_034700105.1 Oconnorella tubifera
TTCAGTCTCTCAATGGCCCTAGCTAGATCACTACAGCGATCCTCAAGTGCGGTGTCCATGGCGTTACCGGAGGAGAGGGGTGCTCCAAGAAGATTGGAACCTTTGGGCTCCAGGCAGATGAATCGAGAAAAGTTTCCTATTGTGGGTGAGCCACTGTTACTGATAAATTATTATTGATTATTATTAAATATTACTGATTATTATTATTATTATTATTATTTTCAAATATGACAATTGATCGATAATGCATATAAGTTTTAATACTTTTTAAAATACTTAAAATTTCAATTAAATCAAAGTGTTCAATAAAATTTACGAAGAATTACGAAATTGGTAACATTTTATTGTAAATAAATATACTTTACTAACTTTTAATTATACCTATTGAAATTTAAAGCAAAAAATCTCAATATATTAAAAATATTTTGAAAAATAATATCATCAAAACAAAGATATAAATAATATATGTACATTAATCACATTTGTTACATTTGTACAACTCAATCTGAATTAAAAAAAAATAGTACACAATGTCATGTCCTTTAAGTCTGTAACATAATATTACCTAAGACATGAGAGTCATCAATCAATACAGAATGTCATATTAAAAATAACAAAAAACTGTTAAATTCAGCATACATTTAGAATGTGACATTAATGACGTTAAAAAACATTAATAGGCAAGTGGTACAAGATGTTTGATTTAAGGATTTAATGAGAAACAAGCTTTAAATTTGACTTTAGAATATAAACTTTCAAGATTAGAATGAAATATTCCAATAATAATGATAGTGAACATTTAGTCATAACCAGTGCAGTCAAATTAAAGACAAAAAAAACGTAATGTAATAACATGTAGAGTAACGAGTAAAAATTTACATTTTGCTCCTTACTAAAAAGTGCAGCAAGTCAATCCTAGTGTCATTGATAACATCCAATGTAATGTATTTAATATTTATCAGCACCACGATAAAGGGTGCAGAAAAATATTAAAAAATATCTTCAGAGGTTCCAGAATTAAGATTTTTCTTTCATTCAAATTTAATCTCTTTTTATTTGCATCAAATTTTCAAGCTGTTCAAGTTTTCTGTTACACTGAAACTACTACGGTGTTCAATGCATCTCGCGTGTATTGTAAATTATTGCAAAAATAGTAATAATAACAATAAGTACAGCATTAAAATGTCCTAAAATTATCACTTTAACTTATTTCACAACAATTACATGTTTATTACAATGACTAAACTAATTGACTATTAAAAACTATCCTGTAAGCAACTGATATTCAACTATTCTAATCCGCTGCAATATGTATTAATGTAGATTCTAATTTAAAATTCCATAATATCAATTTACTATTATTTTTTTATATTAAGCAACTAATTTTATATCAAATACTATGAAATTAAAAGACAATATTGTGACAACTAATGACTGTTTACTATTACAGAAAATCGACTATATCGCTCCATTAATTCCTCATTATCACTGCTATAACTAAACTGCATAAGAAAAGTGGAACAATCAATCAAACGAAACAAAAAAGGAAACTTACAAAAACCGAGACTTTTAAAATTTAATTCCTTTTTTGTCTATATAAAATATCACAATTTAAAGCGGCATATCCGATTAAATAAACTTTTGATGGCAAATTTAGATGTAAGGCACAAGATAATTAAAAACTTAGTCGCTGTTTATCAGTCCTTACTTTCTTTGTGACGTTTACGATGATGTGAATCCTTACTTGGTTTATACCTGCATCACAAAAACAACATTACTTTAAAACGAACTTTCTAAGATTATAAATATTTATCTATTATAAATGTTCACATCACATTCACATCACAACACAATTGTTCACTCAGAAATATTTAGCTATATTCACTTAGATAAAAACAATTATAATGTAATGAAAGTGGTTAGACTTTTAATAGTACTAATTGTAACGACTATTAACAAGCTCTAGAATCTCTAAACAATACTATGTAGTTAAAGATAAAATTTAAATAGAAAGAGACTTACTTGCTCCAACTGCTGTGTTTCAGGGTAGAGATATCCGCAAGATCAGAGATCTGAATCAAATACTGAGCTAGTCCCACTAGCTCATTATCACTCGACCGATTTGTATGGGCATTCTTAAAAGGCTTTATCTAAAACATTACAAAGCAGCATATTTAAGCATTAAATCATGTAATTATCATTTAATTCACCTGGATTCATAATTTAACAAGCAGTGTTTAAATAAAAATCGATTACAATATAGCAATAAAGAGCCGTTCATAAAATATATTCTCAGACAACTGGACTTTTTCGACTCCTACCTTCACAGTAAAATTACTTTACAAAAAAACCATACAAAATTTACAACGTAAATTTTGCATTCTTAAAATTATATAATTGTTTTATAGCGCAGTGATGTAGTAATGAAAAAATGTTTCGCTTTCACTTTAAGACATTACACAACGACAAAAATCAAGGAAGAGGGGGGACAGGGTAGCACCCTGAAATGTGAGGCTAGTATTTCACACCAAAATAAGCATTTAAGGGTAAAATACAGTTTTAACGTTGGTTATTATTTTGCGTAATATAATTAATGTATGTTTAATTTCAGTAACACAAGAAATAATAACTGATGCTAAAATCATATCTTATCCATTTAAAAAGCTTTTGGTAAAAATACTTCTTTTATAAACCACACTTAAACGTATGAATTTTATATACGCGCTTTGAAAATACTGTAATCAAATTCAATTAGTTTAATTATTAAATATTTAATTAATTTTAATTCATTAATTAAATTAATTAAGATACTGTATATTTGCTGTGTTACAGTTTTACGTAACAAGTATTTTGCAAAAAAGCAGAGTAGGCCTTAATTGTTGACACTTTAGAAATGTAGTCGAATGCGGTGCATTGGGTAAAAATACATTTCGACAGCAAGTTAGAAATTATGTAAAATTCGCTGCAAACAAAAGGCTATACTAGACACTTCACGTTTGGGCATGAGGGGGAGAGGACGCTGAAGAAATACTTGCATATTTATATTTTATTTTATTAATATTTCTTTAAAATTTATACTTTATAGTGATTTTATGAAAAATCAGACAGTATTAGATTTTATTGTCAACATTTTCAATATACAAAATTATAAAAGTAATCGTCGTAAAAAATCATTAAAATCTAAGAAATTAGTAATTTAAAGTCAAGTGAAAGCAAGTCAGAGCCGTTTTTGTCCCTCCCTATCCTTTCACCCCTGATTTCATCGTTGGCACGGTTCACCCACCAGTTAGCATTCACGTACAAGGGTTAGGAACTCTCATTTCACGATTTGGGTCATTTTCGATGTTGAAGTAATTCTCCAGACGTCGGAAGTGTGGTGAAGTGCGGTGAAGTGCGGTGAAGGGCGATGAAGTGCGCTGCTAATAGCTGTCTGCAACTTCAGATACTTCTACTTTTATCGTGTTGAGACTTCAGATACTTCAACTTCAATCGCATGGTACACGGCCTTGGCAGTATATAGGTCAGCACTTTCACCTGTTCAAGTTCAACTGTTCTTGTTGACTGACAAGAAAGGGATATTAAAGATTATTGGTTTGGGCGTGCATCCCAAGAAACAACGGCACTGGTATCAGAATCTCATCAAAACAAATAAATAATAGATATTTATTTAGTTCTTTTGTTTAGTTTATAGTTGCAGCTATTGTACGTCAGATATCTTTGTGAGATTCAGAGATGAGTGACGTGGAGTCCGATATGGCAGCGAATCTTCCAGGGTCCATCCCCACGATCCTCTCCAGGGATTGGTCGTCATCCGCCGGGTGCGATGATGTCAGCCTAGACCCCGGCTTTGTTTCCATATACGCTGGAAACGAACCGCTCGAGCGCAACAATTGATCAATTAGGAGATCTGTTAATTGATTCGTGTATTGTCATTGGAAGTAGGCTTGTACGCAAAATTTCAAGTCAATGGGTCAATGTGAGGTTGGCTAAATATCGATTACAAGATTTGAACCATACATACAAACCAACAGATAACGCTAATAAAAGTGTGGTAAAAATAAACTTTAAATGACCTTGAGACCATTTTGAGGATTCATTATAAAATTTCTTCTGAGATCATCAAACATGATTGTGTTGGTTTTGTTCCACTGAGGAAATCTTCCCCATATCACACCAAGTGGCTTCACCTGAACATAGCAAAACAAGCAAAATGTTTTACAAATTAATGTATAAATCTCTATCGTCTCAGGAGATACAAGGAAAGTCCACCTCTTTCCTGAAGCAACGACTTTCTTTGGCGGTGCTGCGGGGAAATGCGGTTGCACTGCAGGGAACTTTGGGACAGTTTCCCAAGACACTTTTTTATATTTTAATGTTTTAACTTCTGTCAAACAAATTTTTATCTGCAATACTTTTGCAAATTATTGACTTTCTGTACTAACATAAACGGTGAAATTTAATTAACACAAATAAATGTACAAATAAATACAGGATAAAAGGTTGTTCAAAAAGGAAAAATTCCCTTTATTCAGAGATTGGAGGTAAAAACAAGAAATTTTATACTAAACATCTGATTTAAAATCAACCTCTATGACTCCATACACAGGAGTATCAACTGTGATCATAGCTAAACTGTCCATCATGAAAGATATCTTGTAGTTAGTATTTGAAGAGACTCCAATTTCTTGCATCTTGGCTTCTATCCACTTCATACTGGTCGCAGCTGCGCAATAACAAACCAATCTTCATTGCGTCTAGCATTTATTTAAACGTGCAATATTTCAATAGACATTCATAAACATTACACTTAATCAACATTTCAGAATTATAGGATTGATGTTTTGAATGATTATTGACATTCAAAATCATTCAATTAATTTATAATTTTTTTATTACATTTTCAAAATTTTAACTGATCTTATCTCTGATTTAAATCCTTTTCCCACTGAATAACAGGCTAGACTGTTCAATTAAACTACTAAATAACATGAAAATAAAAAACAATGAACATATTTTTTATAAAAAAACAGTCATCCAGCTAACATATATTTTAATAGAAATACAAGAAAATAAATTTATAAGGAACTTACACCAAATAACGATGTCATATTTACTATAGGCCGTCGTAAGAAACTCGTGTAAATATGGTCGCATTAGTTCTCTGCCTGATTCCGCTGATGATTTATGATCTGAGTAAAAAAAATTACAAACAATATTTGTAATAAAATCAACACCGACACCAACAAATGTTATAACTAACTTGAACATTTAAATATTTATTTAAATATTTCAATATTTATTGACAAGCCATTAATCTCTGTATTAATCTCCGTATCTCTAGGTCGATTCAATCATTTGACTGAAAATAACATGAGAGTGATCGCTTAACTGCCCACACAAACAAGACTTACAATTACATTACATTACACTGACATTACAATACATGAGACTAGCAATACACTTTATATTGAATTTCAGAAGAAAACATTTTGTTCAGAAAAGAGTGCTTACTAAACATTACTTAGGTTTTACACTTCACTCACAATATTCACAACATGTCGCTTTTAAGAAACTTCATATGATAATTTGACATTAATCCTGAGCAACATTATGACAATCGATCAAAGACATAACATTTTAATATAGGTTACCCTCTCAAAGATTTCAATTTTAAAATTTACAACACAGGACAAATTAACAAAAAAGGAAAATAAAATATTAAAATTACAGTAACTCACCGAAGAGAGTATAGTCAACATCAAGAACAAGAAGTTTGGTTCCCTGGCGTGGTTCATTTAAAACTTTAAACTCGTAAGTTTTAACCCGTTTTTCAACTTTCGCTAAATATTCAGATCTGTAAATAAATCACAAGCATCCATTAGGGTTACAACACAGAAAGTTTAAACTAAAAGTTTAAAAGATTTAAACAGAAAGTAAATAACATTATTATCATATGCTTATATAGTTTCATTGTTTGTTTCTTCACGTTTATTGATTCATAAGCACAAAAGGCAATTTAGTTACATGTTGAAAACTGGATGTTCAGAAACCAATCACCAAATTTATATTGAATAGCTACTCGACTATCTCGGGATTTGATGAAATTTGAGAGAAATTATAATAGTCATAAATTTTAAACAGTATGACAAGAATCGGACTGAACAACTGAGCAAGAAAGTCAAAATACTTTACGATTTCCCATTCTTAAAAGTATAAAATTATATAAGTCTCTAGGCATATAAATCTGTATAAATTTCTGAAACCCAGCCTGCAATCTATTGACTCTCTTAATAGACAAGACAGATTCAATCAACTATAAATCTAATATACTATACAGAAATGAATCAAATAGTTGATATAGGAAAACATTCTAATACAGGTTACAATCTCAGAGTTTCAATTTTAAAATTTACTCAATTTGTAAATTAATAAAACAATTCTTCAGATCTTATCACTGAAACTACTTAAATATATGACCTGTTAGATATCTCAATCTCTTCATCATCAGGCACATCCAGATCATTGATGACATCTGGTAGATCAGAAGGAGGACTGATCACTTGCATCACTTCTTCTTCTCTAGTTCCTATCATCATTATCTTTGTACTTGCTGTCAAACTGAGGTCTGACAGCAATGTGTCATTACTCAGTTGAGTTCCTACGAATAAAATAATTAAAACAATGATATTCAATGAAAATTCCATCATTATAAATACTGTATACATATAACAAAAAGTTATCTCAAGTATGCAGAAAATTCCTGATCGTATTGCGTCAATTTGACATTTGACACAATACGATCAGGAATAGACTAATTTACAAAGAATCAAAATGCAGAATCTGCAAAACACGCAGTATTTTATACACTTAAATATAACTGAACCAAGCGCATGCGTAAATTTTTAAGGCAGGTTAGCAAGAATGGGTTAAAATATCCACTCATCAATATTTTTATAATTTTATTTTAGAGAGTGGTGGGACAATTTGACCACATAGATGCTAACTAATATTTAAATATTGGTGGAATAGGGTAAATGTCCTACGCAAGTGGAGGGGGGAAAGCAAATCCCCAGGGGACAAATGCCTAGGGGGTGAAAATGCCCTTAGGGTGAAAAATATTACATCATGTATAATATTTATATATTTTTATTAAATCACATCTTGAGATAAAAATAATTGAACAAAACGAAAACGGATCACATCAACCTTTAAATTTAATTCCGATAAGTTTCTGTCTGTCGGGAATGACCCCGGTCTGTTGGTGGATGGCGTCCTTCAGGGTCCTCACGGTCCCCCGGGTAGACAGACCGGATATGATATACTCGCGTGCGCTCCATTTGATGCAAATATCCGGCAACTTTATTTCTTCTTCATTATCTTCGCCGGGACAGGCCATATTTCTTTGATTTTATAAATTCATTCGCCAGATGGCGACAAAACAATAATAATATTGATTTAGAATACTGTATACTGATAAATATTTTGTAACATTGATTTAGATACTTTGATCATTAACTTACTGTCAAATTGTCATTAAATGTATTTTTAATGCCTATGCAATCGTTATGTTTTAATACTGAACATTAAACGTTTTAGTGGTATAATTATATATGCTTGGTAGTAGTAGCTAACTCAATGTTTTTGTATTTTTAATAATGGAGAATTTTATAACACTGACGCCACAAGTAACGTCACTTTTATATGACCTTGATAGGGGCCCACCAGGCTGGGGTGGGCCGCTTGCGTAAGGTTCACATAAAAGCAGAAGCAGTTTGTTTTATATAAGTCCTATTGTGGACAGTTAGGCTATTCTAGCCATTATCTATGGTTATTGTAGTTGTAGATTAACTCGTGGATAAAAATGAACCTAATATTATAAAAAAATAATAAGCCTAATGTTATAAGGTCCCGGTCAGAATAATGGTTTTGCTCAATGTAAAACATATACCGGTACTATCGTGAATGACGTCAAACTACTGAGAGGGAACTACTGTTATGACATGCATTGCATGTATTTATTATTTTAGAGACATTTTAACATATATGTGCTACAGTAGTTTAACACACAATTACATTTTATATTATATTTTTTTGTCATGCAACTTAATACATGATAATATCGTATCATTTAGCCTATTCCCAGTAGCAGTTACCATTTTCACAGAAGCTCATTTTCTGCGGAGACTGCGAATAAATTATCTTCATCATATGCATGCTATTCGCCGACATGCTTCCTTGCGTGAAAAACAAATCAATACCGCAACGAGCTCTCACATTGGCCGTGCATGGTGCGACGTCTTCTGCGATGCTCTCGGTGATTTAAAAAAGGAATTATTAATATAGCAGATGGAAGATGTTGACGATTTATTCGCCATATTAATTTTTCTTAACATCTTATTTCGTAATGCTGTAATAGTTAAAACCAGTAAACGAAATATTAGCATCGTATGGATATTAAACAAGTAGTGCGCAGTTATTTAACTTAGTGAATTAGAGTCGGATTAGGCGATTTTAATCGATTGTGAAAGATCGATTATAGGCTACGTTAAAATGAACAGCAGTGCTTTGAAGCAATAAATTTCGCAAATGTAAGTTATAATAATAAAATATTTATGGTATATTTTTTGTAATTTGCTAAAACCAAAGCATAAGAACCAGTGTAATATTACTTGCAAGAATCATTTTAGTTTTATTTATTATTCTATTCCGGAATGAATCAGTTTACTTATTGTCAGTTCTAGTTTCTACAAATCTTTCTACTTATAGTTTTACTTCCAGAAGTCAAATAGTTTTAATTCTATTTACAGTTGTTCAATTCAAAACATTCTGCTTCTACTTCCAATATTAATTGCAGCTTTTAAAATGATAATTATAACTTATAGTGTAAATTTCAAATTGTTACTAAATTGTAAGTCATTACATTAATTAGGTAGCATGTACGTTAGACAGCCGAAACCGAAAACAAACTCGAAGGTACTCTGTCAGATTTGGCCGAAAACGAAACTGAATGCACTCTTAATTTGCTTTAAATGTAGTATGTTTGTTTCGATTGTTTCCCTTCTTTCAACAATACAACAATATAATAATAGTAAAGGCCTAGTATTATTGTTGCAATTTATTGCTATTTTAGACGAGGCGCATTCTCGCAACCGCGGTGCCTATAATATACTATAATTTTAGTATTTATAGTATATTATACAGTTAAGTAGTATATTGTGGGAAGAATATGATGACGTCGTGCGGTTCCTGAATTTCGGACTGTGCCGAAAACGGAACCTCGGTTTCGGCTGAATACAAAACTGAAACTTAACTGCCAAAACCAGTTTCGGCCGAAAACGAAACTCGATCTAAACTGGCAAAATCGGCAGTTTCGGCACCGAAAACGAGAACCAAACCGAAATTTGTTCGGTCTCTAGACGTATATGTAAATATAAAGCCTGCTATAAAGTCTACCATTTGAAACGAAAACGTAATACATAATATTTATGAATAACATATAACGATTAGGCCTACATAATATTACTTTATAACTAACTTAATTAATTATGCTTCATGTATTAAAATTTAATGCTATTATGTTTATATTATATTCATATTTATGTTATTTTCTGATTAATTTTCTTAATTTTACATTATACCTTCTTTAATTAAACTTTTATTTATTTTATTCATTAAATATAATTTTTGTTTTGTTTGTTTTTTATTCTAATTTTAGTTTAACAGTTTGTTTACCTTTTTCATTTAATTGTTTCCTATTTGTATTGTGTTTTATATATATATATTAATCTAAGATGTCATCTCAAAGGTGACCGACTCGATGACACTGTACATATTTTGAACTCTTTTTAAATTATGAACCTTATAGTTAATCATCCTTGCAATTGTTTTAGTTTTTGAAATTATTTTAGTTTTGAGTAGAACAATTCAAGTATTGTCATATTGCCTATTTCAGTTAAATTATTGTCAATACTGCGTGAACATTATTCAAATTATTTATGGAATTATTTTATTCGATAACTTTTATTTTTATTATTTTCATAATCTGATAAATCGGCTCGATTTCTTTTTGTGCTTTTTTGTTATTTTTAACTAGCACAGTTTATAAATACATTGTAGATCTTTATTCGCTACATTATACATTATAGATCTTTATTCGCTACACTATACATTGTAGATCTTTATTCGCTACACTATACATTGTAGATCTTTATTCGCTACACTATACATAGTAGATCTTTATTCGCTACACTATACATTGTAGATCTTTATTCGCTACACACGAGCAGTTAATAAGAAACAAAGTAATATAACATAAAATGCTAATAATAATGATTATAATCAATAACGCCGACATTTAAGGTGTAAATATACAGAGTTCGTAATCTTTGTATAGAGTTTAAGTTAAAACTAAGTAAGTATGTAATAACTTAATAGTCAACTTAATTCAATTGAAATAAACAGTTTCTATAAACTATATTTATATTATATTAAGATCAATTGGCTACAACAGCATTCGTTGAGAAATTCTCTAACGGACAAAGATGTGTTCAAGAATGTGTTGAGTATATGGAATTGCTGTAGATTTAGGCCGGTTGACTCAGCCGTCCAGTAAACTTCTATCTCCAAAAGCGTGGCACAAATCTGAAATCATAGACATAATTAAAATACAATAGAGTTAAATTGCAAATAAATATTTATTTTAGAGAAACTAGAGACAGTGCATAGAGTGTAATTATAATTATAATTTAAAATAACTTCTAATTTGATCTAATCAAGAAAGGCAGTAAAAATAAAACAATAAGAAAATAATTCAGCAAGTTCTATAAAGAAGAATTAGCTACGATTAGTCCCAGTTTCAACATATTCATAAGTTTGATTAAAGCAAAATAAACATAATAGACTGTAGTCATTTTATGCAGGAATGTATACTGAATTAAGACTAATAAATAAATAATTGCTTAGATTTCCTTAAATAATGAAGATTAAAATATATATATATCTAACTATTTAAAACCTTGAAGAGGGATTTTCTTTCCATTAATCTGGTATACAGTGACGTCATTCTCTTCCAACCAAACAAGCAATCTTATTCTGTTACGCCAGAAGTGACGTCACTTTTTACGTCACTTTTTCACCATTTCCGGTCGATCCTAAATGTTGAAAAATCAGCAGTAAATATTTGTGATACAAGAGTATGTCGTTTAATAATATATTAAATGTAATCATCAATATAATAATATTGTTTAATTCATATCATATAACATAACGAACCAGGTTTTTGACAAGTCGTTAAATTAACTTTTTGTGTTGATGTGACATTAAGCAAATAGTAATATTAATTTACAGTTTGGTTTTGAATGTATACCTTAAATATCAGCTTAATTATTATAGTTTTATACGTTGTATGTCGGTGATTAAATATTTATTATTTTTATTTGAATCACTTTTTATTTCTTTACTTTAATGTTATTTGACTTATAACTGCAGTCACTTGTGTCACAAGTTGTGTGAAGTAAACTAGAGAATAGGCCTACAGTATAATATATAAGCTATATTACATATAATTTCATATGTAATATTGACTCGTAGGCTTCTCATGCAAACACTATAACTTATGACAAATGTCAAATTTATTGTACAATAATATTTCAAATTACAATTATTACAGACGACTTTTGGACTTGCCGATCTTCAGGTCTTAAGTTTTAATTTGAATCGAAGCTATAGACGCATTGTATATACTCGCACTTGATTGACCTATTAGTTCCCTGCATGCTTGTCCGCCCGTTCGCGCGCCTGCAACAGCGCACGTGCGTTATATAAAGTTATATACTTATATTAGGCCTATAGATTGGATCCGAAATCGGATCCAAATCTATAAATAGATTTATTCGTAGATTCAACGAATAGATACTTATATTATAGATTGGATCCTAAATCGGATCCAAATCTATAAATGGATTTATTCGTAGATTCAATGAATAGATACTTATAGATTGGTTCAACGTCGGGACCAGATCTATTAATAGAATTATTCGCAGATTTGACGATTAGATACAGTGTGTTATAGAAGTCCCTACAGTATGTATCACATAATACACAAGCCTATTTTAGTAAATAGATTTGTTTTAGTAAATAGATCTATTTTGTAGATTAGCCCCGACCTAATGAAATATTTCAATATTAAATTATTATTAATATATTATTATAAATATATTATAATATCAAATTTGATATTATAATATTAAATATCGAAATTTTTCGCTTGCACCTTCCGCCTTTTTGGCTTCAGCTGCGAGCACTTGCGATTTCCAAGACCTAATTCTCCATGGAGGCACTGCATTACATGACACGGCTGTTGACGGCACTCTAGCCTTCTGGTCAGCCACTCATAACCTCCTCTGCCTATCACATCCCTCTTCGATGAAACAAGCCGCCTGTGATAGGCCAGCCATCACTGCAGATAAAGCCTCAGTTTTGGCAGACGTTAGTGATGATCACCACCGCGCCAGGGTATTGGCTTCCATGGCCCCACACTCAGGAGACTGGTTTCACGCTCTTCCTATTTCGAGCTGTGG
>JAQIXG010004647.1:0-12575 GCA_034700105.1 Oconnorella tubifera
TTTTTAAAAGAAATATTCAATGCACAGTTGATTTTTTTACAAGAACAGATAGGTTGAAAAATATCTTATTGTAATGCAAGTAGCAAAAGATTGTCAAATTTTCTAATGAAGCACTGCTTATGAATAAATATTGGGTCCCTTTCCCCCCGCCCCCCTCCCATCCCCCCACTGACTTTAGTCACATTATGATGTTATCATCCTATTTATTATCTTTTTATGTGATCATCTTTCAAATCTCATCATTCTTTCTCATTCATTTACAAATATCTCCACAGTGATTTCAATAGTAAATAATAAATTAAAAATAACATTTTTCTTCGCGTTTGATTGGATAATAATAAAATAAGAACGTCGCTGATTGGTTGAGAGTCAACCAATAGAGTAACGTCGTCGTATAGAATAGCCGACATAAGACAGAGTTGCATAGTTTGATGTGATTTGATGACAAAAATTCATCAAAGTTCACCAATTGAGAACTTAACCAATCGGCAACGTAAAATTAAGCCAAACGTATCAAACGAGAGATAAAATCTTTCTCTTTAATTTGGCCGTCTCAGAATTTTTATAGAGTCAAAAATAAATTGGTAAAGCTGTAGAGTGAGGCCTACCGTTTGGGGCCGATAAAGGCTGTGTGGGAAGTAATGCATTAAAGCTTCTGAGGATTTATAGTTTGTCAATGCAGTAGTTGAGTGCTTAAACTCATTTGAGTAAAGTTATTCCATATTTAAGTTGATATAATTCAAAGATCAATAAATTGTAATCATGGCTAGACACTTAATTCTGCTTCTTAGGTATTCAAACATTAAACTCATTTTGCCATATAACTTTATATTTTATGGCTTCCACTGGCCTGAAACTTTTACAAAATAACTGATTGAATATATAATATTATGAGATCAGTACGAGGTTACAAAAATTGCAGCCAACCAGTTATTGGAAAGTTCGTTATTCTTGTACAACATTGTAAAGCGCTTACTATTCTATGGCATTTGTGTTGAGATTGGAGAACCTATAGATTTATTCAGTATGTCTATTTTGACAGTGTCATAAATTTTGATATTTTTAGACGATGAATATCGTTTGGACTTTTTTGATAAGTTGACAAGTCTGCCAGCATCGGAGGTCACTTTTCTGCTGACAACTTTTGCCAACATGGCAAGACTGCGACCCACTGATGAACATGATTTCATTGAAGAAGTTTCCGGAGAAATATTTGAGGTAGAATTACTCCGTTGTGGCTTGTAATTGGATTATAGTATATGCTTATTTAAGGTGTGTTTCCCAATTGTAGGTTTTTTTCTTTTTTCCCAAAGATTTGTAATCAGTATAATACCATCTTGAATAAGTCTTAACAAAGATTAATGGTAAAGTGGTAGAGATCGGACTCAGATGCAACAAGTCCAGGTTCAAATCTTACTATTCGATGTAATTGACAGCTCTGTCAATGCTTACAAATTCATTAACTCGCTACACATTTTCGTAACATGTAAAATTGATAGTTATATCTGAGACGTCATTCATATAATATGGTAATTTAGATATTAAATTTCAGCTTTAGTTATCTTTATAATTCATTAAACGCTTTTGAAAACGGACTTGTTTTCATATACAATTTGATGTTTTGATGAGTTATGTCTTGTTTAAATTCTTGTAGATTGCTTACATCAATAGTCATTCAAGGGAATTTTGTTCAAAGCCAGGACGCGAGCTTTTATTTACAATCTGTATTAAGCATTCTTTTGTTATTTCTTTTCTACTGCACTGTACTGCAAAGAGCATGGACAAGATTGGAATTGTACGTATTACTTTAATTAAGCATTTAATATGGAAAATGTTGTATTATTATTCTTTTATTTCTTTTTTAATTTTTTGATTTTTAATTTTTAAGGTTTTGATAAAAACAAATTATTATTGTAACTATAATGACTTATCAATGTTATAAAAATTGTCGAGTTATGAAAAAGAGTAGACTTTCTGTTCTAGATCATCAAGCTTAAGTCAGCTTACTGGGATTTATGTTTACTGGTTTAAAACATAAAGAGGATGAGCTCACTAGCTTTGGGTCTTTGCAGTCTGTTGTAAATTTCTTTTTTCTTTTATTTTTTCTTTTAACTATCACATGTATTTTTATTTATAGGTGTCTCATTTTCTTTATCGTGGATTGCCAATAAGCCAGTGGCAACCATCAAATCACGACATGTCTATACTGAGAGGTTGGCTTATTGACTTTGAAGCCAAGTCAGTTGAGAATCAATTGGCACGACTTATCATTGAAAATCTAAACTGGGGTTATTTAGATATTGTAAGACATAACTTCTATATGTGTTGTATTGAATTTTATATTGTTAGTTTTATGATTGTTTTAGCAATAATAATTAATTGAAGGTATCTAGACAAAACGACCCAGAATACATTAACCAAACAAAAATGTCCCCGTCAATTCATATAATAACCCTAATCCTAAACTTAATCCTAACCCTAGCACTGGCCATATGTTAACCCTAGCCCTAACTTCAATCCTAACTCTAACCATAATTATAACCTGACACTAAGTATGAATTTGTTGGGGTTGTTTTGATGGGTCACAAATATTGAAATTTACTGATGATGTTACTGTAATGTTCATGAGTTTTTATTTAAAGCATTGGTTAATTCAAGATTAAGTTTATAATTTTAATTTTAATCCTATATTCGCGCTATAAAGACGTTATTTCTTTAAAATTATTCAGTAAAAATAGTATAACTTCGTAATGTTAAGATTATTAAAATTCTAAATGATATTGCTTGATGAATTATTTCAGACCGGAGGCTTATTTTTAAAGCTTTCACAGCATCATCAGATGGCTATACTACTGATGGACACTTACATCGCTCATCTCTCTGGTAAACCCACTGGGAGACTCTTCACTGACTTGAGCAAACAGGTTAAAGAATATTTCTCTTTATTGTTTCTTTTAATAATATATTAATTCTCAGTTACATTTTTTTTAGTAAATTTATATTTAATATTTTGATTACTATTTGAAGTTTTAGAAATGGCTGTCAGTTTATTAAGTTATGCATCTTACTAAAGGATGCAGCAAGTTAGAACTAATTCCTGTTCATTGAATGCTCACTCTATCGCTAACTTGTTGCACCCTTTAGTAAAATCTTGAAATCAATGGCTATATCTGAGACATTTTTCATGTAATACGCTAATCCATGTCAGTAAACATAAATTACATTTTTATATACAGCCTACACCAGCTGGTAAATCATCAATCAAAGATGATAATCACAACTTGGCTCAATGGGCTTGGACCATCGCTCTGCGTCTTCGGCTGCATTCTCGCTCACAGCCGCGTGGCCATCAGTCGAGCCGTGAGTCGTATGAAAGAGGTGCTGAGTCAGTGATTGAGTTTACGAGTGACGCGTCGTTTGCGTCGATAGTCAGAGGGCTGCTGAGTGAACAGAGATTTTCTCTGGCTTGCTTCCTGGCTTTAGTCATGACTAAGTGTGGACACAGGTAAATTAATGAAAGTTGGAAAAAATTACATTTTTTGCTTTGTATCGAGTTTAAATAAATCATCTTTATGTTATAATCGGTATGTATTGTCATGTTAAATATTATTTTGTTAACTGATTTTAACATTTAAGTTGTTGATATTTGATTAAATTTATTGCATTGCAGAATGCAAATATTGTGTTTATAATAGGAAATAGAAATCTAAGACTATACAGTATTAATTTAGACTTTGGATCTTAGAAATTATGTATTGTTATTATTGTATAAAAAAAAATTACGTATACAATTCAAAACATTTAGCAATTTCACTAGTTACATTTATCCGTGCTCTGTATTTGCGCAGTTGAAAGAAACATTTGTTTGAATGAGGTATTATGTATTGCAGTGTAACTGCATTCCTATCAGAAGGAGTGCAGCATTTTTGTCATCTAGTTGATAAAGGACTTTATGTACCTGCCATTCACTGTCTCTATTACATTACTCCACTTTTCTTCAATAACTATGAAAGTCTAACATCAAATGTTCTGTAAGTTTGATAAGACTTTTGAAGACACTATATTCTATTTTTATTTTTTATTTGTTTGTTACTTCTTTCATATACTGCAGTTAACAATGCTAACGTTGGGAGGGTTTTGCTGCAGAGTTATATATTTCTGTACACATTTGATAGAATTCTATGCTAGAATTCTTTCTATTTTCTGTGCATTGACTCTGCTGTTTTAAAATATATGGCAATTTTTTCTCTTTACTGTGAAACTAATGTCAAGTAAGTTTATTTTTTTTCTATTTTTGTTTCTACAATGGCTTAGTCACTGCAATGTCTTTTTTATAGTCTTAGTGATTTTGTAATCTTATTATATATTGGAAGCGTTTAGAAAAATGAATATAGTATCGGTGTCTTAATTCGAATACAAAATTATTCATCATTGTAGCTCGTGTTATGTTGCTTGAATATTTTGCTGACTTGCTGCACCCTTTAGAAAGATCAATGCTATGCTTTTCAATGCTATGCTTTTGATTATATTCTCTTTTGATAATCTTTTGATTTAGATCTATTTTAATTTTGCTTAAACTTTAAAATATAACTTTAAACATTAGCTCAATTAATTTTGGAATTCTTCTGATTTTATCTGGCTTGATCTTTTGTCAATTACTGTTTAACTATGAACTCTGTACTAGCTGTTGATTTCTTACACTGTGTTACAATGTGCCACACAGGTTCATGCAGGCTGTCAAGACTATTCTCATCTCAGACAGCACTCAGAAAGGCTACTTTAGTGGAGAGACTCCCAGATCTATCAGTAAAACATTCTGTGGAATGATAGAGGTTTGTTGTATCTCTCTTTATACATTACTTTTAGTTTATTTGTCTGTAAAGCTGCGCGTCACATCGACAGAGAATTAAATTCATAAGTAAAGAGAGAGAGAGATCTAATATGACTGACTCTCATTGTACGGATGATCACTCGGTAATGTTTCTATTTTATATTCCGTATTTATTCATTTATTTAATAAGCTGAATTAATTCGCTTCGTTTTATCCTTTGATGCATCAACCGCTCTTTGTACGCATCATCTTTGTATTATATTCTTGCGGTAAGTTGATTGTTCTGATCTAATGATCATTATATTATTTTGAAAGTGCCAGAAGCTAGAACTTATCCTTCCTCAGTGTAACATCGGATGGATAGGAATTCATATATTTTGCACGGGCAGATAAGCGTTAGTTCATTGTCCAATGGTGTGGGATCAATGTTTTATTTATAAATAAATGTTATTTGCACACTAAAGAGATTATTTGTTCTGATGTTATTTAATCAAATATTTGCAAAATAGAATATTATTGTTAACTTTTTATACTTTTCAAATTGCTGAGCGCTGGTTTACTGAATATAAATTTTAATAATTTTCGTATAGAACCAGGATCGTAATACGGGTCATGATGGTCACAGTAATGGACATGAAGTTTGTTTATTTTGGTTGAATCTTCTCACAAAATTGGATAGCTGGTTTAAAGAAAAGTATGACGTAGAATGATAGAATATGTTTCTTTATTTCTGTATTAGAATTAATTGATTTTGAGTAATTTATTTGCATTTTTTTGATTATTTTCTCAGTTGTTATTTCTCTTTTAAAGAGCATCATTTTTATTTAATTGTAATTCAAGGATTACTATTGAAATATCTTTAAGTTTAATTACTTTAGGATTAGAATATAAGACTAATAAAAAATTTAAATGCAATATAGAAATAAACTCGTGTCACAATTAAATTAATTTGCAATGGTTTGATGTTGTTTATCTTTCGTTATTTCTGTGAATTATTTCAGAGACTTGCTCTATGTTATTGATGGTATAATCAAGTCATCATTTCTTAAGCCTGCACTCTTTGATATAGTTCAAAAGTTCTTTGTCAATATTACAAAGGTTAGCAACAACATTGAGTATCTATCTGTTTTCATATTTAGATTGACTTGTCGAAATTGATGCCAGATATTTGATTCAAATTTTATTCTGCATTTTTATAATCTTAATAAATTATTATTTTTTAAACAATTTAAAGTTATTCTTAGCATGTAAAAATATTCTTTAGTTTTGATTAGAGATTCTATTTTCATGATATAGAATTGTCCGCGAGACAGTCCAGGTCTCATCTCATCCATAGTGACGTGGTTTGGTGTTGGCAAGCCTGCCGTGTCATTGACAGATCACCAGACCATATCCGGTATAACTTGGTTTGCCTATGTCATCATTAATGCTGACAGTTATCACCTAGAGATTTCGAATAGACTGTGGACTGAACTACAGAAAGAATTGAGTTGTAATCCGTCACAAACTGTGGATCAAGCTTTGCTGGTGAGTCTTTTATTTTAAGTTTTATAATTGCTTTGTGATATGATAAGGAACAGGTTAGAAATACTTATCATTATCTTTCATTTTCATGTAACAATCCTAACTGTAATATGTTTACGATTAGGTTTGTTATATAAATATCTAACAATCCTACTAAAGTCTTATATATATATCTTTTACAAAGGTATGTATAAGATTTTATAAGATTAGTCAGAATGGTAATCAATAGTTCCCGGGTTGAGTTCCATATGATATCTAACATTTTACTGACTTTTGCAAGCGCTTAATTTTATCAGCCATTATATTTCTATTTTGTTATTACATTGATCAAATGCATTTGATCTACTTCTATTATTTTTATTTCTACATCATTGTTTTGATTCAGAAAGTGATAAATAATCTGAAGGTAGACTGCACTCCTGCTTGTGCTTCACTCAGTATTTATCGCTGGGCAAGTCTTGCAATAGAAACAACGTCTGATCATCCTTTATTGCCTTTAGTGTTGCAACGATTTATGTTGCTTTATCTTAGCAGACCTGCAGATGTGTCTGGGTGGGTGTTAACTATGCTTACAACATTATAGTTTCATAGGTAGTGCACGAATTGTTGATCATTAGTTAGTTATGAACGGATGGGAATTAGGGTAGAACGCTGATATCTGTAGTAAGTTTTTTTCAAATAATGAAAACATAGTACTGTTCCTTTGTTGTTCTTTGATGATTTTACGGCGTGTTGTGAGTACTTGCTTGGCCTTTACCATGTATTAAAATAGCAGTTTAATCATTATACAGTCAGACTAAAGAAATGGTATATTAGACAGTAATTCATCACTTCTAAGCTGATAAGCTTCATTGGTTTATATAAAGTAGAAGAAGACATTTGCTTCAGAAAATTTTAAAGCATCTTTTATCTTTATGCTAATATTATTATGAATATATTTATAATCAGTAATTGTGATTGTTTCATTATTGTTTCAATATTGTTTCAGTGTATAAGTTTTGTTTCAGTATCCTGCAGTTAGACAGTGTAGGGGACAGATTCTTTACGACCGGTTATTATCGATCAATGATCAAAAAGTTAAAGAATCATTTAACTAACACTGCTACTTACTTTCAAAAGCTTCCTGCTACAAGTTCTTTTCATCAAAAACTTGTTGGGTATGATTATTGCTAATATTCTCTTTAATAGATCTTCCAATTTTGTTGTAGAATATTAATTAAATATTAATATTAATAGAATGTAATTAATTAATTTGCTAATAAGATTGGATTAATGTGGATCTAATGCCTAGAAGTGATATATTACTTATTGATATTTTGTTCATTTGTTGCTTAATATCTACATTTAGATATGTTCTTTTTATTTAAGATATATTAGCTATATTTCCTGTTGACATGAATTTTATAACATGTTGTGAACTGTGTCATCCAAAATTTAGTGTTTTTTATCAAGCAAATAATGCAATCACTAAATGCTTTTAGTTTGGGAACGACAGTGCAAGCATATATAAAGTTTAGACTAATTTTGTTCCTAAAAGGAATCTAGGTATGTTTCTGTTTGATGCTGGTTTGAGATTATTTGCTTTATATTTCTGTTCAATTAAACAGTTTCTATCAGTCAATGTCTTTCTGGTTGGATGAGCCAAGGCTTCACAGTTCAAGTTTATATATTCCTTCATTACCAGCTCAATATCAAGGCAATCTACTCGTTGAGATCTTTCAAAGTCATGCTGTGAGTGCTTTTACCGTTTTTCTTAAAGTTGAGTTTTACGTACTCAGATTAAATCAAAGGAGTGTAATTTTAATGTAAAATAACCCACAAGAAAATGATATCTTTTGATGTTAAAGTGTCTGTTTAAGCAGTAATAGAAAGTTGTTAATTGGTTGTATCTTCTTTGTTGTTTGTCAGTGCTAGAAAAGTTTAAAGTTGTCTATTTTGAACTTTGCCAAAAGTTACTGTTTTTCCTTGTTATATAAGCAGCTCATGTGTCTTGCCAATATCTTATCACTATTATTATATACTGTTTTTGTTCATGTAACTACTTTGATGATTTTGACTGTTTTTTAAAGAATTAATTAATTCAATCAATCAAATATATCATTAGATATATTAAAAATATATTAGATATCAAAAGTATCTGCTTAGATATTTAATTAATGATCATCATATTACATTATCAATAAATCAAGCAACTTTATCACATATATACTGATCATAAATTCATAATATACTTTGATATATTATATACGATCAATTCGTTGTTTTATTTCAGGAGCTTTGGATAAAGTTTGTTGACACAGACTCAATCAGGTCGGAGGTTGCGGGTTTGATTCGTGACTGGGAGATGCTGAAGGATCCTTACTACGCTGAGACTCGAGTCATGCTTCCTTCTCATACTGACTTGCCGGACAGTTTATCTCGTCAGTGATTTATAAAGTTTTATTAAATTAAGAACTTGTAGAGAGTTTGAGTTGAGTTTTAAATTATTTATTTGTTGTGAAAATAAATGACACTTGTTGTAGGGCATTGTTGTATTAATATATAATCTAAAAGTCTAAGATTTAAATTTTGGTGATCTCTGCTTGTTTAATTCATATTTTTCAAGTTGATCAAAACAAAATTTTACATTAAATAAATAAATAGACTAATAATTATTGGATGAAAACTAAATTTTGATGTTATTTTGTTATTATATCAATGCATAAATGTTTATATTCAGGAATTAATATTAATTTAAGCTTCATATGTTACTTGTACTGTTACTTATAAAGAAAAATTATTTAATGCACTGTGTTAATAGCTTCAAGTGTTCACATCACTGTTTCTGCATATATCCTGTTAAAATGTAAATAAATTTATCCAGTTTGGGCTGTTACGATATTAAACAACAAATAATAAATACAATTAAGTTTATGGATAAGTAATTGCATTTTTGATTCATGAATATAAATATAAATATATTTTATTGTAAAATTAATGAAGTTAATAGCTTGTACCATTTGCAATCAGCTGCAGATCGTATAGTGGCCAGAATGAAGCGAAGTGCAGTGACAAGTGAAGATCCACCTCAGACCTGGATTGTAAAGTCTCCCATTCCTGAACTCAATTCATCTTTACTTTGTGATCAACAGAATCTGCTCTTTGCTCTGCACTCTAACTTTCTTGCTGTGGTGGAACACGCAAAGTCAGATTTCACAATACTTTTTGAATACTTTGATTTCAAATAGATTCTATCAAAGTAATTCGTATTATAACTAGTTAAATTCATAGAACATCTGTAATTTTAAAATATAAGTCAAATGCTTATAAAATTTTATACAATTTGCAGAAAATATTTTTTTAATGACTCTTTGAATTGCTGAATTATCTCTGAAGTTTGTTAAATCAGTTATTTTGACTGATATAAATGCTCAAGTTAAAGCATTAATAGCTGAGCATTAATGCTGTTTGTTTTAGGTTATACAGCATGCGTGTATCAAGGCACGTAGCTTTGGATTGTTCTTTTTTAGAACTGGTACCACGTCTCTTTAACAATGTACCAATAGAGGTCAGCATTTGAGTCGTAATGCTTTACTTTATGTAGTCAAGCCCCTTTATTAATCGCAATGTTAACAATGTGTAGTTTGATTCGATTTGATATAGATTGGCAGAAGTTATATTTGAAATCTTTTAAGTTTTACAATTTTAAATTGATTGACTAAAGTAGTTAAGGGTCATTGGGTAAATAATTAGTATACTGGACTTGTAATCGCAAGGTCACAATTGTTAGGTTTGATGTTTCAGTTGTTAGTTTTATTATTTAAGACTTATTTAATACTGATTATTTATTTATTTTATTTCAGAGTAGTGTTTATTTGTCTTGTTATCGCACTTTTAATCCGACCCATAGATGTCAGGGTCCAGCACTTGTCACTTATAGAGTAAGGGATTCATATCTAATCTGTCTCTCTATTTTACTTGGCTTATTTTCACTTAAATGTGTATTTTTCAGAACATTGGCTTAATGTGCTATATTTGGCCCATCTAGCAATCTTAATGTTAACTATTGTCAGCTATTTGTTCATTATATTTATCTAATTATCTAAATAAACACGTTCAAATGTTGTCATGATTTTCAAGCATAATCATGAGAAAAGAGATGATATGGTGAATAGAAGAATGGAAGAGAACAGAGCGACGTACAAACAGCTTCTTATTGAGTCCTTTCTTCCCCCGCCACTCAGCGTCTGTGGTGCTGTGGTCTACGTGGAAAATGCAATTACGTTAGAGTTCTTTATTTCTATTTGTAATTTTTTGTTTATATTAAGAGATTATAATCTTAAACGAAGTAATTTTATATTATGTTTTATTTCATTTTCATCAAGTTTATCATAATAATCTAACAGTAAATTTAGTTTTTTGTGCAGTAAATAGTTTTTCATGCTATTTCAATAAATAAACTGTTTACCTTTAAATATTCATTTAAATTTTATATTGTAATGTTTTTGATACACTGAATTAAAATGCTGTGGTTTTTATTTGAGTCATATTATTTTATTAAAACTTTCAAATAATGTTTTTTCAAATAATTCAAATTATAATGTTTTTATATGATACCGGTCACATGATTTGATTTTAAATTTTGAATAACGTCGTTAATTTTTACTTTTATTCTCAGTGGTCTAATAAACCTGGCCAAGACTACAACGAGTTCATCCACAGAAAGTTCAGCAGTCAGTGTAGGAACAGCTTTGTTTTACGCTCTATCAACTTATATATCGGAAGAAACTAAATTCTATCCACCATCACGGCTTTTCTTTGATTGCTGCATTGACATACTAGGACAGGTTTAGTTCAAACTTTTAGTTTCCAGTTTTTACTAAGATTTTTCTTCTACTATAACTTATTAAATATTTATTTCATAGAGATTCTACTAGGGAGAGGTGTGCATAATATTAAATAGAAGAATTTTTGTTGTATTTTAAATTTTCTAAGAAATATTAATACTTATTTTCTATAGAAAAATGTTCGATGTACAGAATTTTTAAAGCATGACAAATTATTTACATAATTTTTAGTGTTACTGTCTTTTGAAGCTACTTGTAATAGATGCATTTAATTGAATACTTTTCTATAAGATCCTGTTATATTATGTTAATCATTTTGTTGTTAAGATGATGTTTTATTCAATTATTAAAAAGTAATTTTTTACTGCTAACTTATATTTATCATTAAAATACATTATTATTACCAGGTTATCTTGCTCTTCTCAGGATCATTTAAATCTATTACAAATTGTAATTGTAGTAAAAAAAACTTAATCTTATTATTTACATTTTTTCATTCGCATTGATGATATAGTGTTGAATTAATAAATACCTTGATAAAGGTGCAGCATTGAAATGTAGCTAGACACACTAAACCTCGAATCTGAGATATTATGGATTTGAATAATCAGCTTCACCAATGATCTCCGATTTTGAATCATGATTTAAATCGTTTCTCTCATTTAGTTACTACTTGTCTCTTTCAGGAGTTTATACGCAATAATCCTAGCCAATCACAGCCTCTGTTACAAGCGATACTTCAGTCGCCTTCATTGACTGGTTTGTTGGCTCCTAACTTTTGTCCAAACTCGAGTCCTGAGATGTTTGTAGCGATGTATGAAGACTTGCTGACTGTTCCTGTTAATCAAGGAGTAGATGTTGCATATACTCTGCTCTCTAAAGTAATATCTAGTTGTTCTAGTTATGATCTTTTCAGTGACTTTGCAATCAACATTTGAGTTAATTTTCAGAAAATTTGATAATCTGTTGTTATGTATAATCATTGTGATTTTTATTATATATCTGTCAGTCTGAGGACTGAGGCTTCTAGCATTGATTCCTCATTCTATAACTTATTATAACCCACAATCAATTATAAACGACAATCTATATTCATAAATAATAATTTACTTTTGTAAGGCAATAGAATGTAAGTTTTGTAATTCACTTTATAAACTATATGAATTAACAATGAAATTGTAGAAATTACAAATTGGAAAAAAAGTTACTTTAAAATGACCAATTTCATTAAATTTAAACTAAATTAATTACTCTTCTATAACACTGGTCTGCAAATTTCAACTTTTTGTCAGTTGTTTGCAATTGAATAGGTGATTCTTATAGATTTTGGTACGCTGATTCAGAATATGTAATTGGTTTTTATACAGCACATCAGGTTTTTAAACAATTTCAGT
>JAQIXG010004648.1:0-12574 GCA_034700105.1 Oconnorella tubifera
TATGTAATACTATTAATTCTTATGCCAGTTGTATAGTATTGTAGATGCTGTTATTTTATATTCTTGTGTCTGTTCTTTTAACATATTGTTGAGCTGGTAATAAGATATTGCTTAGATTTTTCTGATAGTTTCAAATATGAATGTAGCATGCATGTAGCAAAGAATATTTCTTGCATAATCTCATTCTTGACTAGTTCTATTTTAAATTTGTGTTTCAATTGTAAATATTAGTAAATAATACATGAGATATTCTGAACGATTACGATTGTATTATTTTTTAGTTATCTAGTGCAATGCCTGTATTTTGTTATATGTATTATTGTAATAATAACCTTTATTATGCAGCATTACAATTACATTTAAGGATATATTACATACAAGGTTTCAATATTTCACAGAACCAAAAGTTGTTAATGATTTCATTATTTATTTAAAATTGATTAAGCCAATACAATAAACAATAAAAGTTTCTATTCTAAGTATAAGATTTAATAATTGATACTTTCTGATTTCAATACTGTTCCATTTATGTTTTGATAATAATTCATAGAGATAATAATTTTTATCAAAAAATTAACAAATGTAATTGAGATAATAAAACGCTGCTATTAAAAATTCTATTACTTGAATTCGAGACCAAATAATGCAAAACCCAATAATAAATACTTCAATCATTTAACCACATTGTCTATATTACCATATTATTAAAGGTTTTTTATAAAATAATACAATATCTAAACAGTGCCAGAATATGCAGCCAATAAACATTCAAAACGATTAAACACTTAGCGAACATAATGCAAATAAATAATAGCTTTCAAAAGCACATAAATTTACTATGTATAGCTTAAATATCTCGCTGTCAAATATTGCTGTCAGTTCCACTCTCTCCCCCGGTGTCTTCATCATCATCATTCTCTTCAAAGTCTGAAAAATCATTGCTTTTAATCGCTGAAATTACCTTAGAACCTTTCACAAATTGTCGAGAAGGTTGCAGCCCAACTCTATCGCTCACACGCGATACATTCATATCTTGAAGTCCAATAAGTTTGATGACATCGCCTCGAATTGCAACATCGTTTGAAACAGCTGAAGAGCTGGCAAATTGCGAACGATTATTAGATTCTTTCTGGTTTTTAAGATTAATTTTTTCCTGGTTTAAATTTAAGGGTTTGTCACGACTGGTCTTTAGGTTGTGAGCTTTAGGTTTTGTATTTTTGAGACTGTTTGAGCTTTCTTCAGTATTAGGCGATTCTAAAAACATAGAGAAAAACTGATATAATATAACTTATGAAATACTATATCAAAGCCAGAAAACAAGTAAACCAGTATAATATCAAATTTTAGATGCTTTCTTGCTAATCAAACAAAAACAGAAGAAACTGAGATAAAGCTATAGTTAAAATAATAAAAAAAATACTTTGAAAGAGAATCACATTGTAAAAAATACACTATACAATTAGGAGTTTTATTACACGATTATTATACAGACCTATAAGTTGAAAAGTTTGTTTTTTCATTCTAAAAGCGTTAGATGCCACACAAGTATAGTTTCCCTGATAGTCCGACTTGAAACGCATTATGACAAGAGTTGATGATGTGTAGCTAGCTCGCCAGTCAGGTGAATCTTCCTTTTAAAATACATAGATATAATAATCAATGATCTTATAATTGTTCTTTGTATTGAAGAAATCATTGTAATTATAACTTTAAGTATGATCTGTTTTAACTTAATGACCATTTGCATTTATATCAATTCAAACACTTAGCTTTTTCAAGGATTATCTGTAATTAAATGCTGCCTCGAATCTACAGTCGAAATTTCTAAAATATCTCCAAAATACTCCAATTTTCAGGATTAAATCTATTATAACAATCAGAAAAATTTCCCCATCAAACTAAATTATCTAAATTATTTACTAAAACATTGCAGATTTTTTACAATATGGGCCTAAATAATTCATTCACTTACAATGATATAGAAATGTCTGCTATTGCGAAGTGGTCGACCATCACGATACCAGGCTATGCTCGGTAGAGGCTGAGGGGACCCCCTCGTCTCACAAAGCAGCAGGTAGGACCTGCCCCTGACCGGACGAGGGTCAGGACTGTCCTGGGAGAACCACTGAGTGCTGTCGTAGCGCATCTTCGATCCGTCCACATTCCATGGATTGTCTGGATTGAAATTAGTACTGCCAAGTTTTTTTTAAGCGCAAAATAGTATTATTTAAATGTTTATTGAATTATAACTGGTCACTGGTTTATATTTTAGTATTTTTAAGCTTACAGCCTAACGGAAATAAATATAGTTTTATACCTTCATTCAAATGAAATCTTATTAAGTTTACGATATTGTTAAAACAATGAAAAAACAACTTATTCAGAATGAATTAAATGTTATTTGTAATAACTTGATAACTTTTGATTAATAGTAGAATTTTATTTAATTTGAGATATCTTGACATTGTGATTGTGATAATGGCCCATTCTTATTGCTATGAAATTTTCACTTTCAATGCAATTTTACACTCAATGTAAACTCTATTCAAAAAAATCAGAACAAAAATCAAAGTTTGCAAATAAATGAACAAGTAACTTTAATACAATAAGTTACCTTCAACCATAAGAGAGAATTTATAGGACACAACTGGTTGAACAAAGTTATCTACATAGCACGTGTAGATTCCTGTATCAGTTTCTGATGCTTTCTCAAAATATAACTCATTTCCCTGTAGAATATTATTATAACATAATTAAACTTATGTAAAAGTAATTTTCCAACTTGCAATAATACATATCCTAACTTGCACTAATAAAATCTCAATTGAAATCTAAATTAATCTTTTAGTACAATTTTGTTCTGCAGAATTTTGATTAACAAGCTAGAAATATATCTTTTTAAATATATATCTTTAACGCAAAAATTTCTAACTACTTTATTTTTCAAATAAATATACATTATGAACTGTATTTTTAAATAACCAAATATACTATGTTATATTATATAAAACATGCTATATAATTGTTATAAAATGATTCATAATTAAAATTATCATTAATTGTTTATAATCAAGTATCATTACATGAACTACATAACAATTTATATGAAATTTAATTCAATAAAGAGAACATTTCTTGCTTTTGTTCTGTACCCAAAACTGTTGATTTCCATCGGGAAGTTTTCTATTTCTATCTTCTCTCGTCCAGTAGACCACAGGCTTGGGATAACCAGTAGCGTTACACCACAAGGCTACATCAGTCCCGGCCTTGGCTATAAGCTTATTAGGACTTGTCTGGGCCTCAATCTTAGATTCTGAATTTAATGCACAGATTATAATTAGGTAAACCACAATTTTTATGTTTAGAATTATATGAAAGCCTGTCATTTTTATGGAAAAACTTACTTAATTTATAAAAGCATGTAAATTCTATAATTATAATACAGTATATTACTATTTATTAGAACTGTATTTTTACATAAATGCAATGTAAGTTTAGTTTTGAATAATCAAAAATTGATTTCAGAATTTGACAATTATTGCTGCACTTTTAGTTTATAGCATAATAATTGATATTGCTATAAATGTAACTGTTAAAACTATTTAACAATCACTGCATATAATTATGAAAACACCTGTCTAATATCACAGCCTTATAATAAAAGCAATATAAATATGGCTTTCTGTTATGTTACAAAAATTACAACAGTGTCAATCATTCAAAATATATTGATAACATCATAATATGAATTATATGTCCAATGTACTGATATTTAAATAACACATCAATAGGCTTTCAAACCTATTATTATTAATCCAGCAGTTATTTTAATAAATTTCACTCATATTATAAACAAATCATTATTAAATATAATATTTTCATTAAAATTACCGCAATTCTTTAGTGTAAAATATAACAATTCTTCATTTCAAAATATTTGGTATAAGATTTCATCTTTTAGTATACGCCACTCATAATTATGTAAATTTAAATGAATAAAAGCGATGTTTAAAGATTCAAATACAATATTTAATATAGTATTTGAATATGCAATACTATATATTCACCTGTGACATTAAGAATCATGAATTTATGTCTGGTACTTGATCCTGCTAAGTTGCATCTATATACTCCTGCATCTTGTTGTTTAGTTCTTCTAATAATAAGCACAGAAAGAGCGCTATTGTGCGGCCTATAGACCCTATAACGTTTATCAGTGATGGACATCTGCTTGCCAGACGCTATCTTGACAGCCTTCAAGTCGATAGAATAGGTCTGATCATTTTTGATAGGCGTTGACTCCTTAACCCAATCAATCTGCAATTTACAGAGATAAATGACCGCTTCATTAATCTGAATGATCATTAACAGATTAACTGATAGAAAGATATTAAAAGTCAACAACATTAAGAATTATACTCTGAATGTGGTAATACTGTGCAGAGATATTTCTTTGAAACGGTTAACTTTATGGAATTTGACAAGTTCAGCTTTATCAACAATTCCATCCTCGGTCACTCAGACATCAGTTCTGTCACCAATTTCAATGGGTTTAAAACTTACAAAGAAACAACAACAAGTGTTTGATATTCGCTTAGCCAGCAATAATTTAAGTCCTATAGATAGAAAAGAAAAGCCAACGCCGATAAGAAAAATTAATAGATACTGATCTATTCAATACATACACTTCCAGTTGTAAGTTGTTGGAAGATGGCATCAAAGCTGCAATGTAGCACAGCCGTGTCACCAAAGGCCACTGTAGTTGTTCCCCAAATGTACTCAACATTGCTTATGGCATTCGAGGATTTATCTAAATCGTCCGTCTTATCCACTATAAATAAGAAATAAAAAATAAAACTCAAAGTGACAAAGTGTCAAAACTCATAGAGACTTTTATAAAGACAGACACAGTATGTCGTAAATAAATATCTCTATCTGTAAGACATGGCAAAATAAACGCACTTATTTTTGAGGACGTTTACAACATTGCTAAAGCATAATTTAAGAATCACTTTAAATATTTAAATTTAATTAAATATTGCAAGCGTTAATAATCATATATATTTTCATACTTTACATTTAAATTTTGCATACCTTATTATATAGCGTTTTTAAGTTTCAAAAAAATTATAATTTTATACTTGTATCGCAACACTGAATTGAAATTTAACTACTGAACAAATTTCATGACATGCAGCATCATTCCATATTGCAAAAAAATAATCTCCATTAAAATCTTAACATAGTAAATGGTATATTATCTTAACTCTCTGAAGACCATTCAACTGACCAACCAATTTTCGTTTCTTTGTCCCACTAATAACGCCAACGGCCCAAGATGGTAATAATAATTATGTTTTCAAAGGCATCATCAGTAACTGCTAGTTAGTGGGGTCTGATTTATGACTCAATTGAAAAGAAAGGAGTCTTTCTCTATATTTATATTCTCAGAGCACACTTATTATACATTTTCCCACACAGGCATCAGAAGAAAATTTCAGAGGGGAGAGCTCAATAATAAAATGTCAGCCTAAACAGTACCAGAAAAGTAGTTTCACACAACAAGAAAAAATAATGAAATATTTGCTGGTTGGTGGTCACCAGCAAAAATTCAATTTATGTTAGTCACCAAGAGCTTGCATGAGAGTCAACGTAAAGAGTAATAATTTTAAAATAAATTAAATTCTTCGGGGGAGGATGGTGCTCGGTGCCCCAAGGGTCTCAAGGCTCAAACCCCACATGCCAACCTAATGATGCCCAGTTTTCTATCGAATAGGAGGTTGAAAGAGGGCGAGAGGATTCAATCTAATTGCAGAGTAGAGCTGAAGGAAATTTACAATAGAGTATTCATCGAAAGGGCGGTAGAGAAAAGACTTCAAAACGATAACGTGATCAAAGAACGGAGATATGTTCGCCTTTAGTCATAATGATATTATGTTAAAGTTGATAATATTGCGAAGAAGCTTGGAAAATTTCAGCTGAAAGAAAAATTATAATTTTGTTCTATATGACTTAATAATTATAGGTCGAAGTTGAAAACTCGGATGTTGTCATCCAATGCTATTGTACAAAAGCGATAATATAGTAATAAGATTACATATTTGATAAATTACAATGTATATTTCAATTTAATTAATATGATAACTTTAATAAATAATCTTATATTCAAATCTGAAATTGTAAACTTGATGAATGGTTATAGAGAAATGCACAAGCATGACCAAACGATTCAACAATTGCTACACAGAATGCAAAGAAACTCTATTTGCAACTAAGGAAATAAAAGTGCCAGGGGAATTGATATTACGCAGAGAAGATATAAAAGATATGATAGGTTTGAAACGAGGAAAGTATAACATTTAATGGAAAAGTCACTAAAATTGATCTAAGAAATTATTGATTTATCACTTTCAGAAAATGAACGCTCACTCCACTATTTATTGTATAAGAGACCTGTACTGTTATATGAATGATTATACATTCAAAATTGAAAGTATTACAAAATGTTACATTAATGTTTATTATATAATAATAAACATTAATTTGGATTTTTTGCATTTGGATTTGGCCTTGGATTTTTGCAACTAATCATGAGCAACTTTTAAAATATAGTCCATACAAAACATGTCGGCTCATTTGCTGGAATTAAAAAGTTTTAATTCAAATTACTTTCATAGTTTTTGATTTAGATTCTGCCTAGATATCTTCGATCTAAATTATAAAAAGTTTTAAAGCATACATTTTCTCTTAGGTAATAATGTGTCAGAATTTTCCAGAGAGTGACCAAAGACGGTCTAAAAAAATTAGCTTATCATTTAAAATTCAACATTTTCATAACATTTTAAATTAAATTTTGATCTACATTCCCATTATATGTTCTCTTTAGTATAACATAACACCTCTTTTACAATAATACCACTGAAAATATTGACGAGTTAATACTGATTATAATCCCTGAAACTCTCTCTACATTAAGCTGACAAGAAGAAGCCCTGTAATTTATTATCAGTATTAACAAGTAGCTCAAACCTGCAAAGAAGCGACGGGGCTGAGATCGGTGTGCAGTAGAAATGCCTTCAGGGGTTATTTCTAGCAGCGATGCTAGTTTACATATCATTTTTCAACCGTTCATTAGAAAACGAGACTAAATTATATGCTCAAGCTTTTGTTAAGACGTCTATAATAATTTGTAGACATTCTACATTTTATGTAAGAGGCACTCGCTTCAGAATATGCATTTGCATGTTTGTATATATTAATATAAACATCATAACATTGTACTTGCTGTACAATATTATGATGTTCATGTTCATATACAACCTGGAGTCATCTTCACGTTTCGTCAACAGCATAATATTGGGTAATGTTTATTGACGACATTAACATCACTTATAAACTTTGTAAATTAGGTGCGAATTTCGATGATTTTATAAAACATGATCGCATCAGAACGCGTGTCAGTTTTACGATCGCATTAATCGTGACAATATTATAAATATTAAACCACTTGCTTTTTATTATATATTCTTACTGTAATGTTAATTTGAAACCTATTTTTACTTGAGATGTGTATACTACTATAATTATTGTTATAATCTAAATAATTGTTATATAATATAATTATGATCTGTGCCTTAAATTGTTCTTTTTATAAACAGTAAAAATAACTTTAAAATTTAACAAGTAATATACAGTAAAAAATAAGAAACCAATATTTATATTTTATTGCGTAGATCTTACAGTCATTTTTTCCAGTTTAGACTGAAAAGCGACTGAAATCGTTGATTATCTTACCATTTGGCTCATTTTTCAGCATAATTCAGTAATCATACAAATGTAATATAACTGAGTGAACTCGGTACTCGCAGTATACTCGTTAGCTCGAGTGACAAAAAGTTCACGAACCAAACGACTTGCATTTCATTTAACAAAAGGTTTTTGACAGGATTCACAAAAGATTTAGAGATCGTCAGGATTATCCTTTGTCCGCGTTATACGAGTTTGTTTGTTGAAGTCTGAAATTTGACATCATTACAAGCAATAACCGTCGGATCGAATTTTGTCTTGTTTAGAATAGAAAGTCAACGGTATAGAATTAGATCGGTTTAAAGTTAAAGAATTAAAGAATATATCGCGCCTTTAATAATCATATTTCTTTAGCTGCTTTTGTATTTTAAAGAAAATGTATTCTACAATTATAACCAATTTCAGTTTTATTGCCCAAATATAATACAAAAAGATATTATTAGCAGCGTTATCCACATGAAATGATCGCTGCGATCGTTTATTACAAAAATATTATTGTATTGTTATAATTTTCATTTTATAAACCAATTATTCAAGGTAGTTTTTAAATAAACACACATCATGATATGTATTATTTGAACATTATCTCATTTTCACTATTTGTCTAGACATTATAGTAACTGCATACTGCGATCATGCGGTTTTTACATTAATATATTGACTAACACTTGATTGCTAATTGTAAGTCATAAAATAATGTTATTGACACAAAAATATTTCATATCATAAATTATCGTATCAAATGTGTGAGGATAACTTGATCGATAAATGTGGAATAATGCACTGAATTATATATTGCAAATGAATAATAAGTCTTTGTATTACTAAGATTTATCTTCAGAAAAAATACTGTACATTTTTTGCGCTGGGTAAAATATTCATATTAAATAAATAATAGTTTTAGTGACTAATATAAGAAATAGTGACTAATAGTGATTAATAGTGACTAATAGTGACTAATATGTAAGAAATATATATAACCTAAAGTTACAAAGAATTGCTAACACTTCTATAATCTAAATAAGATGTTAAAATGTCATCAAATTACAGCAAAATAATTTAAACCAGCTATTTTAACACAAAATTAACCAGTATATTAAAACTTGATGAGAGATTTCAATAAAATTTCACTTTCCTAACAAATATCGGACCGTTACTAAATTACTTAAACTCGTTCATCTATACAAAATGTATCTGATTATAATATTGTACTCAGCTGTTGATGATAAAGACACTATACGGTTCAGCGATTCATAGATTGGTACCGCCTTGCTATAGAAAATTAAGCTGTTGAAATACATTTGAATGCTTATAGTACACAATATACTATACTTTTAAAATACCAATGATGTATTATAATGGCCTATAGGCCCTATACTTTAAAATAAAAATCACAAAATCTATACGGTGCCTATTTAATACTGAAATTTTTGCTTATCCACAGTTTGTTTACTTATTTATTTATTCCTAGCTTGTTACAGAGTTCAAATTATCACACTAATTTCATAAAAATTGACATATTTTAACATACTATACCGTATTAGGCCTATAATATACTATATGCAATAATTATAATTATCAGTATTTTTTATTATACACCACACAAGGCTATAATACGCACCTGATCGCAAACGTCTGAGATCAACACTTTGCATATTCCATGATAAAATACTCAGGTAAATAATCCATAAGGACATTTTGCTTTAAAATTTAACCAAGCAGTTTACAGTTTAATCCATTTGCAGTACTAATTTATAAAGAGTATAGATACGCGTAAACCTCATTCTGAAAATGTATAGGTCACAAAATATCTTCAAATAACAACCATATTTTTGTTTAGTTTCATTATCATTTATATCCAATTGACAAGTTAGCGAACTCCTATTTTGCTAAAAAAATATCAAAGCTCCTCATTTCCCTTATATAAAAATATTTAACAATTTTTTGACTATTTTTTAACATTAATTTAAAGCATTATTTATATCCGAAAATGTATATGTAAACTATAATAATCGCAGCTTAATTACACGTAACACAAACGCGAAAACAATTTGTATTCTCTAAAAAATATCAAATATCACACAGAACATAAGATTATTTGCCTTACAATTGAGTTTTTTTAAAGAAATACGGTCTAATCAAGCTATCTATGCAACGCTCGATTTATATCTCAATCCAACTCTTCTGTTGTGTTCTTTAAACTGCCAGAAGTGCATAATAAGATTTTGCGAGATGTTGAAAAAGAACTGTCTTGTTAAATTCGACCAATGAACTGACGGCTGAATTAATACGACTTATCTTCACGGCAAAGCGTTCACATTAAATTTGACAATAAATTTAACTGACATTAAATTTTATCAAATATACATGGTTTTAAAGATTAAAATATGTAGTTTAATGTTGTCAAATTATACAAGTACAAGAAATATAGGACAAATGAAGCATTTCGATGAGTAGGTTCCCCGGTATTTTTGAAATGGTTTCCGTATAATTGCGATTTAGCCACTTAAATGCAAGAAACTTTAAGAATGCTAATGCGAATGTTTATACGAATGCCTATGCGAATGCGTATGCGAATGCGTATGCGAATGCGCATGCGAATGCGTATGCAAATGTGTATGCGAATGCGCATGCGAATGCGCATGCGAATGCGTATGCAAATGCGTATGCGAATGCGAATGCGTATGCGAATGTAAATGCCGATGCGTATGCGTATGCGAATGCGAATTGGCTTGGGGGGGGGGAATAATGTTGGATTGACTTCATACTGATTATTGCTGACTATAATTACTGAAGAATTCTGGATTGAAATGAAATGTCAAGCAGGTGCCCAATTGTGTACTGTTAGATTTATTTAGAGATCGTTTTGTTTAAATAATCTACTGCGTACTTTATAACATATTTTGTATGCATATGAAAGATTAATACATTTTCACGCCAGATCCATAATGTGACAAAATAATTTCAAACATTTGCCGTATAATTTTTTATATACATCAAAAATGAAGAAATGTCCCAGATTCTTTATTATATCATGTCATAATGCTGTTCTGCTGGATATATCATCTTCGTGTAGATGTCTTCTCAACGCTGGCGTTTCAGTAATTGAGTTATTTGAGAACGTGCATTAGAGGTAATTAGCGTCAGCTTTAACTAAATTAGCATCTTTAATTAGCGTCGTGTAGTGAAATTAATACATTAGTCACGCACTATAGTTACTGTATCCATTATACAGCTTATATTATTGCTTTCGTGGCATATTAATATGGTATATTATATATGGCATGTATATATATATAATGACGCAGAATATGGATTTAGTATATTGGAAAGATGAGAATCAATAAGCATTGTTGAGGAGTTTTAATTTAAGGTTTTTAGAGAATAATTTCCCGATTTAAAAAGAGAGATGAGGGGATGAAGAGGGGGGGGGGGGAGGAAGGTTTTGTGGATTTCAGTATATGATTAGATGTTTACTAGATTTTTATAAAATAATGAATGAGTGATATTTATAATGAATAACACACAACAAGGTCTTGATAAAAATTTATTTCATGTTTATTATACTATACATTGAGAACAATTCTACAAAACATGATTTCATGAAAGTTACAAATTCTAATGCTGATAAATAAAATTAAACGAAAACCATTAAATTAACGAAACACAACAATTCAGTACAGATTTACGCGAACAGCTACTAAAATAAACAAGGACGAATTAATCTACTTGAAAAATTAATGAAAATGAAGAAAGAATCTCTATGGCCGTTTATGAATAAATATTAAATATTTGTTGAACATCTATCGTGATAGACACTCTGTAACAGTAGGCCTATATGCTATACAGTATAAGTTTATATTTCTAAATTTGTAAATATTGTTGTCTATGGTTTTCAATCAATCAATTTTTTATACTAGTTCAATACTGCTGGTGGGTTGAGCGATTTTATTTGGATTAAATGTTTATTGTTTTCTTATAACATGTCGGAATTTTAGTTTTCGTTTAACTTACTTACATATAACTTGTATATTCTTATGAGACAATGTCTTGAAATTGATTGTAATTTTTGACACTGACTTACTCTTTTGTTGTATTTATAATATTAATGTTATCAAACAGTGATCATGTACAATCAAACTACAGTTTGAGAGCATAAATGTTAGTTTTTACATATTTAAGTACGAATAATAACATTTCTACACAAACTTGCATTTAATCGTAATTCAAGAACGAAACATAAGCCTACAAAACATCACATAGAATAAATTGAAAACAATTAAAATACCCGACGAATACAGATGTATTATTTATAATTTATTACAACTTGATGCAGAATACAGATTAATAAATTGATCTCTAAAAAGTTTAATGATAATAATTAGACGTTAATGTTTGAGAAATGTTGAAAACTGAATGCTCTTCTTTTTATGCTCTACTGT
Source organism: Oconnorella tubifera (assembly GCA_034700105.1). Classification (NCBI taxonomy): domain Eukaryota; kingdom Metazoa; phylum Annelida; class Clitellata; order Enchytraeida; family Enchytraeidae; genus Oconnorella; species Oconnorella tubifera. The sequence continues at coordinate 12,249 of JAQIXG010004648.1, forward strand.
ATTATCATTGCTATAATTTATTGATAATTAACAATAAACGCCTAGATTTGATGATAATAAATTGACAATGTCATTATTATTTGATATAACATATGTTAGTTTTTAACTACACCCGCAACAAATAACTGAGAAACCGGTAAATAATTAAAATTCAATTAAAAACGATGGGGATTACAACAAACGAAGAAAAAACGTGAATTTTATGCACCAAGTCTCAACGAAAGTGAGAATCAGTTGCATTCTATTTAAACGAATCCAGGTAAAAAAAGCCACGGTAAAAAAAGCCACGGTAAAAAAAGCCACGGTAAAAAAAGCCAGGTAAAAAA
>JAQIXG010004649.1:0-12572 GCA_034700105.1 Oconnorella tubifera
AATTAAAATTAATTAACATGGTTAATTCTCAATAAAAGCCTTTTGCCTTAAAAAAATTTTTTTAATTATTAATTATTTATTTGTCTGTCCCATCGACGGATTTTAATGGCAGTTTCTTTATTATAAAATTACACATTGATAGAAGGGTGAGGGGATTGGTGTTTCAAATAAGATAAATTTTGCTGACACTTTTATTAAAACGGTTCAGGTAAACAAAAACTTTTAATTTTTAATAGTTTATTGCTATCGTTTGTCATGAAAAGAACTTAGTGAAGAAGCCTATAGCCTCCAATTGTTATTTTCATTTGTGCCTAATTCAAATTATTATTTATACTTTATTCTTAATTTTATATCCTTATTACTTAACAAACAAGATTAATTACTTCACACTGTGATTTATAATAATATTTGCTTTATTCGTATTTCCTTTCGTGTTTCTTTGATATTATATATTGATACTTGTTACAGATACTTGTTTCGCTTTTCACATTTCAAGACTAGGCCTACTTAAAAGACATTGCAACAATCAACGAAATATTGTTTCCGTGTATTTAATAACAAATGAAACCAATAAAATATTTGTTCTTTAAAAATGATCCTATTAGATAAATAAATATCTCTATTTCATTATCACTTATAAGGTATAAATAATCTAAAAATCATTAACCACACTCTAGAGTGGAACACAATTGTAGTCCATCTCTTATAACTGTAGAATTTGTTGATCACTAACTTGTTTTTCGAATAAGTTTAATTTCGAAAAATGAGAAAAGCTAATAATACGTATACTAAATATTTATCGTAAGTAATTCTTTAGTTATAAAATCAGAAAAGTCTACTATTTAGTGCGCATTTGTTTCATTCTAAACATACACTACATAATATAGACCTATGTCAAATATATAAATCAAATTGATTATTAAAAAATCACCATCATCACAGAAAAAAAGATAAGTTAAAAATGTGCACTTTCATTAAAAATACAAGTTTAGTTTATCTCAGAATTTAAATTTCTACTAAGAAGATAATAATCTTTAGAAAATTTAGTCAATAACTTTGACGATGATACAGAAAGCGAGAAAGAGAAAGGTACAAAGAAATAAAGGTGTCGCAGATTGAGCGGTATTGTTAGAAACTGTTACAGCGTTGCATAGATTAGTGTTGCAAGTAGTGGTGCATGTGTCAACACCATATACAGTATTACATGTATTACTTTCGGATAGGTAAATGCTTGAGCAAGATCTTGTAGTTGAAGTTTCACCTACAAATTTTAAATAAGTATGCACTTATATATTATATATATATTTACATATTCATATAAAGCAAGAGTTAATAAAGTCAGTTATAAATCAACTTTAGAAGGAATTGGTTGAAGGGAGGTTCCACTCACACAAATTTGGTAAGGATTTTTCAGGTTATTACTCCAATTACATGTATTCACTTCAGCATACAATGCATCCAGCAAATTGTTTTCATAATCGTCACAATAGGGGGAGGGAGGTTTACCGATAAACTCATGCCTTAAATATTGTAGAAAATATTTTTACCTCCGAAGGACAGGAGCTAAACCCCCACCCCTCCCCCACCCCTACTCTACTGTAAATAAACAATACATAGACTTTGAATAAGTGTTTGTTAAATATTCTCACTTGCATGCTTTCCTAACTTGTTACCGTGAATTTGTTAACGCAGGCAATTTTATATTAACGTCTTCGACATTAATACTTAATGGGTAGTGATCAAAACATTAATGGGCAGAGATTAAAAATATTAAATGAAACTTTTTTTCAAATAAAAAAAGACAAAGCTTGCTATATATTTGAAGAAACTGGTTCATAAAAAATACTCTTTCAGTACTGAATAACATTTCACATGATTTTAATAATTATTAACAAACTACCTGAATTAATTGTTGTAGTTGTAATTGTTTCACATGTTGTGCATCCTGTAACAACATTTGAACCTTCGTCACCACAATTACTCGCTCCCTCCGTTGTAGTACTGTAACATTGATAACAATTGATGGTGTTGGCCTGCTGAATGACAAAAATGTGCACTTTTATTAAAAACATAATTTTAGTTTATCTCAGAATTTAAATGTCTACTAAGAAGCCTAGTTATCTATCTATAATAGAAAGTTTAGTGAATGACTTTGACGACAATACAGAAAGTGAGAGTGAGATAAACGTGTAAAAAAATAAAGGTGTCGCGAAGTGAACAGTGTTGTAGGAAACTGTATTTACTGTAACAGTGTTGCATAGATCGGTGTTGCAAGCAGTGATGCATGTTTCAACACCATTTAGAGTAGAACATGTGTCACCGTCGGATATGTAACTGATTGAGCAAGATAATGCAGTTGAAGTTGCACCTACAAATTTAATAAGTATACACAAGTACATACATTTACATATTCATATAAAGCAAGAGTTAGCTGTAAAGTTAGCTTTAAGTTAGCTGTAAATCAACAGTAGCAGGAACTGGTTGAAGAGTGGTTTCACTGCCAAAAATTTGGTCTTGATTTTTTAGGTTATTACTACAATTACATGCATTCACCTCAGCATATAATTCATCCAGCAATTTTTTTTCTTAATCGTCACAAAGGGGGGAAAGGTTTACCTCTAAACTTATGCCTTAAACATTAAAAAAATATTTATACTTCTTAAGGCGTAGGGATAAACCCACACCCCCCCCCCCCCGCCACGTTACTGCAAATAAACAATGCATCAACTTTTAATAAGTGTTTGTTAAATATTCTGACGCGTGCTCTTTCTAACTTGTTACTGTGATTTTGTTAAAACAGGCAATTGTATTTTAACGACATCGACAGTAGGCCTAATGCTTTAATGAGTAGAGATCAAAATATTATTTGGCGGAGATTTCAAATAGTAAATAAAGCTTTGTCTTTTTTACCAAATCGCGCATGCTCTATATTTGCAGAAACTGGCTCATAAAATTCTCTTTTGTTACTGAAAAAACATTTCACATGATTTCACAATTATTAATAAATTACCAGAACTAATTGTTGTATATGTAATTGCTTCACATGTTGAGCATCCTGTCACAACATTTGAACTCGCGTAACTACAATCCCCTGCAGCACTGGAACACTGGTAACAATTGATGATAGCGCTTCCCTGATGAATGGCAGCTAGAACGAAGCAGGCTCCCAGAAAGCATTGGAGAACTGACATGGCCGCTTTTTCCTACAAAAATGGAGTCTTTCTTTATTATAATGTTATGGCAATTCATTTAGATGTATGGGCCTACAAGTGACCAGGCCTCATTGTAAAAATATAGAAAAACTTACTATTTAAAGACTAAATCGGAAAATATAGATGAGAGAGATCTTTCATCTAACACCGGAAGTACACACAGGTTCAAAATTTGAACTAAATGATGCAACAAGCGATTAAGATTTTGATGGATATAGAAGAAGATTATAAGCCCTTGGATTAGGAGTTACGCAACCGAGCTTTACAACTGAAAGCTGCAGTAAACGATTATTGAATAATAGACAGAGCCTACTGCAAGATGTTTTAGTTAGAACCCTTTAGCGGGCAACTTTTTTGTAAGTAAAATATTATTTAGTAGAATTTAAAAAAAATAAAATTAAACTTTTAAACATAATTAAACATAAAATTTTAACTACATTATTTATTCATTCGCTAGCTAAAATTAAGTGGTAAGCATTACCACCAAGGATCCAGGAAAAGAAAAAGTAAGGTGGGAAGTATTTCACCCGATGCCCACTAAAGGGTTAACTCATTAGCTACGAAATTAACTAATTGGGCGTGAGTGTTTCCTCCTGTAATTTAAAGTTTTGGCTCTTTGTAAGTTATCGCTCACTTATTAGTCTCCACGAACATGTATCCGACGAAAATAATCTGTAAATCGTCACAAGTGGGAGGGGGTTGGGGTGGGGTGTCGCTAAACTAACGCTTTTAATATTGCAAAAAAAATTGCTTTACCTCTAGAATCCACACAGCGTGGGTTCACGCTGTATGGATTCTAACCTGTATTTTATTGCGCCACTGGGGAAATTCAAAACACATATAAATAGTAACAGTAATACTAAATAAAACAGAATACAGCGCACAATTATGCAGCGTTGTGTATTAAAAAATCGGTTATTTAATGTAAATTATAAACATGCACGTAAAATTACAAAATATTTTAGGCTGATACTGCGCAGTAAATGGTCATTTAAGCGTAAAAATCGCAAATATATTTCATGTAAAACAATCATAAATAGTCATTAGAAAACAAAATAAATGCTATTTTACAAAAATATTATTTTTTCATGAGTAACTCAAAAGAAATAGATGCCGGCCAAAATTACTTACAAAATTACTGGTTAAGAGTGCAACATTAGAATCATAGGTTTCAAGAATTATCTAATTGCTACTAAGTAATTTACGGGCGATTATTAATTAAAATCTATTAAAACAAAAAATATTAAACGGGAGAATTTACAAAGTTTAACCTGTTTTCGTTCGAGATAATAAAATAAATTTCGTTTCTAACTCTCAATGTATATCTTTATTCAACTGTGTCTGATTACGTTTGGCTCAAATGACAACTTACTGACTTTATATAGATATAAATTTGTATTTTATCACCATGACAATAACTCAAGAAACATATCCAAATTAAAGTAGATAATCGATTGTATACTAGTGTGCGCTTAGAAAAATATGACATCTAACTATATTGTATTTTAGTGTACTAAGGAGTAGGCTAGGTAGGCTCTGTGATCCCGCGTTGTTATATTTAAAAATAAGTTACATGTATATTATATTTCTATTATTGCATAATCAAAAATAAGCTTAATAGTTAATGAAAAAAATGAATCTGAAATGAAATTTGAAAAATAGCCTATATCGATGTGGCATTAAATACAGTTATTGTAAGGCTCAGAAATATTTCAAAGTAATTAATAAATTGTTTTTCCATAACTCTTTGCCCACTTATTTATTGTCTACTTAATTTCGTTCAAGTATTGCGTTGTAGAACTATGGTAACATTATCTCTCAACATATTTTTTGAATATTAGCACGAAAGTTAACTTCAATAGCCATTAGAGAGTTGAAGTATTTTTTGTCAATAAATTTAGCAAGAAGCCTAAAATTTTACAGCAGATTGATGGTGTGAAATTGAATTGAAGTTCTTCCGTAATATAATTCGTGATTTCGCATGTTAATTGATTGTATTGTTTTCAAGGACAATAAAGTAGTCCAAAGCAATTTGGCGCAATAAGTTAGAAGGGAGCCTATAAGGGCGCACCCATTTCATGAATAGTTACATGAGAAAATAAATCAATTTCATTCAAAGCCAGTAAATTAACAGAACTTTGCTCTGTTAAAGTTCTGTCACGCATAATGAAAACAAACTTGAGCAATTTTTAATAGTAGAAAACTCGGCAGATCCATGCGCGAGAAATGGATCACGCTGCGCTGAGCACATTACTATAAGTCTTTCGTTGAAAAATACTGATGGTTTTGATTTAGGAAAATTGCTAGTGAGGCAGTGGTAAACTGTTTCATTTTACAAAGGAATGAACATTTTTATTCCTTAATTCGTAAACTGCAAAGAGCACAGAAACTCCGCTATATATGTATACTTGATAACTGGCACTTGATAACTAGCTGAAAGCTGAAAATTTTACCCTGGATATACATTACGGACTCGAAATTTGATAATCGTCACAAAGTGATGTAATTTGAATTAAGTTTTTATGTAATATGCATTTGATGTAATATAAATTTAATGTAATATGAATTTAACAATTATATATTTAACAATCGTCACAAAGTGATGTTATAGATTTAACCGACAAATCGGCCCCAAATACACTAATTAACCTAACAACCCCGACTCTAATCTTAAGTCGGGACCAATGGAGAAACTATCTCACCACGGGCTCCACAGCAAGTTTTTCTATACGGTCCACCGCAGATTAATGCCAATTGATAGTTTAAATCCTTAAACTCAGAATATTAACTCAGAAACCGCAATACCACACAATCATTTGACGAGGAACTAGCGCTCCCTGGTAAGAGGCTGGGAGCGCTAGTTCCTCTTGCTACCTATGCGTGGGCGCATAGGTAGCACGTGGGTGCATGGGTAGCAAGTCAATTGAAAATATTTTGAGTGGTGTATTATAGTATTATTAAGTGGCGAAAATATTTCTTGGGGGGAGGGATGGATGACAAGGTTCTCTAAGTTTGTAATATTTATGACTTTCAATTTTTGCACTGTCGATTTGAATAACAGCAAGGAACTAACTCTTATTAGTCAATATTTTGTAATTAAAGGCTATTGAGATGGATTAAGGAATTTTGGTGTACTTAAAAAATTACATCCATAAAAATATAACAATTTGAAGGTGGGGGAGAACGGCCCCTTGTCGCCCTGCAGTATCCGCCACTGAAAATAGCCTGGGGAGAAATTATGGCTAAGACTGCAGTATACATGTATATCGGGCTGCGCATATAGTCCACATACCATACAATACATAAAATTTTTTTAATTAAAGAAATTTTAATTTAATAAAACATTTTAGTAAACTTGTGTCGCGTCTCATTCTAATTTAAAATACATAATTTAGTTAAAATTAGTTAATTTAAATTAAATTAATCTTAAAAGTATAAACTAATTAAATTCCAAACAGAATAAACGACACCACATTTTCAACTTAATTTCTCAATTTAATCAAAAAGCAATAAATAATACGTTGAGTAAAAAAGCATCCAATTAGTGAGTACACCACGTTGCTAAGTCACATTATCACGAATTTAATGACATGTTAAAAACTGGAAGAACAGAAACCAAGTGATAAGTTTAGACAGATGTTTAAAAGTGGATACTAAATTCACTGATACAAATTTCTTGTTTCTCTTTCCATTGTAAATGACAAAGCAGCAATCAACGAAACAATGTTTCTAAATACTATAAATCTAAATACTATAATACTATAGTTAATGATCCAAATACTATAAATAAATATCTCTGTTTAAATATCACTTTTAAAGTATGAATAACCTAAAAATCATTAACTTGTTTTTAAAATAATTACGATAAATGACAAAAAATTAATATATATAGGCCTTCCAAGAAATATATCGTTAGTAATTGATAATTGTAAAATGTAAAAAAGTCAATCATTTATTGCTATTTGTTTCAATTTAAACGAACAATACATGAATAAATGAATCAAATTAATCATAACAAGTCATGATCATCGTCGTCGCAAAATCAAAAACATCATCGTCGCAAAATAATCAGAAGATACATTAGAATTGTGTACTTTCATTCAAAATATAAAATTAGCTTATCTCAGAATTACAATTACTACAATATGGAAAGCTTAGTGAATGACTTTGACGATGATACAGAGAGCGACGGAGAGAAAGGTGAGGAGAAATAACGGTGACGCTGAGTGAGCGGTGTTGCATAAATTGGTGTTGCAACTACTGACGCATACGTAAGCACCTGATACAGTATCACAGGCATAGTCGTTTGAAATTATGTTTGGTGAACATGATCTTTGAGTTGTAGTTGTTACACCTACAAAATGTAATAAATATAAACATAAATATCTATTTTAATTAATATTCATATTAAGCAAATGTTATTTTAATGGTGAACTTGGTTTTAATTCAACGACCGATATGTCAACTTCGAATCCGTGATTATTAAATACTGCGGTATCTAACAAACTTAAATATCATAAATTCCAATATGTTGTGATTTAATATATTACAATAACAAAATCCAATTGATTATGAGTGCAATATTTTCCTTACTGTGCTGCTATTAACGTATATTGTTTAACAGAATCAACTTCATATTTGAAGAATCATATTTGAAAAAAAGTGGGCCAAGTTATTGAAAAAATTAAAGAGTGAATTAACCAAGCAAATTTTACACGGTATATTGAATCATATCTGCTAGTATAATTGCTATGCAAGCTTACTAATTAGATTATATTAATAATTAATTAATCATATTAATTAGTAAAAATTCTTATAATTATACTTACAATCTAATTTCTAAAAATTCAAACTTGCTCTATATTTTGAGAGAAAATGGAACATAAAGTCCTGTTTCGTTGCAGAATAAAATTTGACATGATTTAAAATTATTGATAACTGACCGTTTGAAGTAGATGTAGATAGTACACATGATACGCAGTCTGTCATAGTAGCTGAACTTGTTGTGCTACAATTAGAATTCGGCTCCTGAAGATTACACACATAGCAACTGACGGCGCTGCCCTGGTCAATGGCAGCTAGAACGAAGCAGGCTCCCAGCAAGCATTGCAAAACTGACATGGTCGCTGTTTTCAAGAAAAATGAAGTCGTTTTTATTAGAATGTTAATGCAATTCATTTAAATGTATGGACTTACAAAAAACTAGTAGCTAGTTACGAAAATATAGTTTAATTTATTATTCCAATGCTAATTTACCCATTTAGATAAAAGAGATCGTTCGTCTACACCGGAAGTACATAGGTTCAAAATTTAACTACAGGGTGCAGCAAGCGATTAAGATTAATGACTTGGGAAAGCGATGAAAAACCTTCAGATTAAAAGTTACAGCAACAGAGTTTTGCAACTGAAGGCCGCTGTAAACGATTATTGAATAATGGATTCTGAGTGCCTACTCACATGATATTTAAAGACGCGTTTATACTTCAAGATATTTTAGTTTAAATAGTTTAACTCAGTGGCGTAGAGAGAAATTGACTAAAGGGGGAGGAGTCACTCATTTTTTGGTCTTTACATACATGTTATTACATTATGTATCCAAGTAAAAAAATGTCAGTAAATCGTCACCAGAGTCGCGGAGGGGGACAGTTGTCACACCCTTAACATTATAAAAAAAATTCCATTAAAGGTAAAAAATGTTTTTATCTTTAATGGGAGTGGGAGGGTTTTAACCCCCACAACCCTCCCCTTATACTTCCACTGTTTTACCTAAACAATACAATTTAATCACAGCAAACGATTATGGGATTATGGACTAAAAAGTATAACGAGCTTGTTAGTTCAAAAAGTAACACTAAATTAGGCTTATACTGCTAGCGAATTGTTCAAACAATTTATGTACGCTACTTTATTCTAACATAAACAAAATGTTAAATCAAAGATTGATAGTAATGTTGACATTTATTTAATTATTAACTGATCAAAATAAAAAATTGGATGCAGTTTAATAATTGATAATAACTTACATTATATAAATCTTTATTTCGCCACTATGGCAATTCAACACGCATATAAATAATAAGTAAAATTAAAAACACAACAAAACACAGTGCAAAATTATATAGTTTGGTGCATGAAGAAAAAAACAAAATCTCAAGTTGATAGTATATATTAAATGGTTACATTTCAGCAAGAGAAGGAACATACACTGTAGGCCTATATATTTGACATAAAACGACAGTGAATATTAATTAGATAACACAAATGGTGTTTGTAAAAAATGTCATGTTTTCGCGAATAGGTAAACAGAAATAGATGCCTGCCAGTAATTACAAAATTATAAGAGTAACGCTACATTAACATTGTAGCCTACTTTGAAGCTACAATTGGCAGCAATGCTTCTGTTGCGCTGTTCAACTGTTGCTATTTAATTTATAAGCATATGCTAATTCGAATTTATTAAAACAAAAAATATTCAAAATGAGAGAAATGAGAAAGTTTGACCTGTTTTCGTTCGAGATAAGAAAATAAATGTCTTTTCTATCTCTCAAGCTTCTGTTGCTGACTATGTTAGGCCCAACAGTTTCTGATAACTTCAGTGACTTTACCCGGATTTAAATAGATGTACATTTGTATGTCGTCACTATGACAATAACTCAAATCTGAATTTAAGTAGATGTTAATCGATTGTGTAGTGTGCACTTAGGAAGATTTAATTTCTATAGTATATTGTATTTTATTTTATTAAGGAGTAGGTAGGCTCTGTGGGCCACATTGTAATATTTAAGAAATAGTTGTATATTATATTTTTTACTATTGCACGGTCGAACATACTTTAATAATTAGTGTACATTTTTAATAGCAAATGACAAAATTACTCTGAAATTTAATTAAAAAGATATATGAACAATATTATGAATATCGAACGTTAGGCCAATATTGAGATGACAATTGTAAGTATTATTTAGAATATATTGCAATAGTACTGTTTATCTAATTTATCGCCTTAATGCGACATCTATTATCGTAAGGAAATAATACGAATTCCAAAATATTGCAAAATTACTGGTAAAAAGCTATAATAGATTAATAGACTCTCTTTCCGTAACTCTATCCCTAATAATATATTTTTCATTTAAAAGCAATTCATTTTGTTCAAGTGTTGTTGTAGGCTTACAGTGTTAACACTACAGTGTATGTGTGAATTAACTATTATAATTATAACTGACAAGGAAGCAACTTGTAAAGCCAATAGACTCTAGAGTTAGCTCTCAATGCATTTAACAAGATGCGTAAGAGTTTAGAGAAACCTGGTGTTCAGCAATTGAAATCCAGTTTAACCTTCAAATAATTCGTGTTTAAATGTTAATTTATTATATAATCTCCAAGGGTATTATATCTTATATTGTTTTCTACAAACAGAACGTCGCTAAGCAATTTGGAGCAATTATGGACTATATGGGCTTTTATAAAGGCGCCTATCATAAATAGTTTCATTAAAAAACATTTGGAAATCTCCTCTCTTCGCCAGTAATTGGCTTTGAGGAATAGTTTTAAAATTCTGTCGCTTAAATAAGAAACAAAACTTATAACATTTTTATTATTAGAAAACCGGAGAATGTGTAACAGATTCATAATAAAAAGTGAGAAATGAATACACTGCGCGGAGCACATTAAGGTAAGATTTTTGAAAATAATATTGATGATTCTGATTTAGAAAATGCTAGGGAAGCAAAAAGAGCTCGAATGTAAGCAAAATTTTCATTTCTTCATAAAATGTGGATCGAAAAGCATGAAAACTGTATACTTGATAACTGGCGTTAGGTGAATCTAGATTAAATTTCCATTAGTGAACTAGTGTCTTTCTCTGAAGGCGTGTATTTCATTACTGATTTACGACATTAATTTTGTCTAAGTTTGATAGTGTGTAAATATTAAATAAGCTATTGTAAAGAAAATAGTTTTATTATAAACCACACTTTAAGTTAATACATATTATTACGATTGAACGATATTTATTAAGGCCTACCAATGTGGAGAGCGTCCCCGTGCAATTCAATGGTGCATTGATTGATAGCAAATAAAGAATATGTTAGTAATGTAGGGCTGTGAAGGGATCGTCTCAAAATTACTTTTTAATTAATTTAATTAAGTTGGTAATTAATTTAATTAATTAATGAATTAACATATATTAATTGATCAATTTGGAGATATGTTAATTGATTCGTGTATTGTTAGCGGAAGTCGGCTTGTAAGCAAAATTTTCAGTCAATTGGTCAATAGTAAGTATCAATGACAAGATTTGAACTATACATACATACAAACAAACAAGCACATGAAGCTAATAAAAGTGTGGTAAAAATGGAAGCATCCTATTATTATAGATTTGGAAAATTAAGTTTCTGTTTTTCAGTTTCATCTAATTTGATTATATGAGCTGAAAGATGTAACTTTTACACTTGATTTACATTACGGACTCGAAATTTGACAATCGTCGTAAAGTGATGTAATATACATTCAATTTTTATGTAATATGAATTGGATGTAATATGCATTTGATGTAATATTTGACGTAATATGAATTTGACAATCATCACGAAGTGATGTTATAGATTCAACTGGTACCCCGACAAATCGGCCCCAAATATATTAATCCAACAACCCCAATTATAACCCTAAATCGGGAGCCTCGGGGTCGATTTGTCGGGTCGAATTGTCGAGTCACAGATTCTACTGTTAAAATTGTAATATTTTATTGATATACAGGCGTTGTAGAAAAGAACAAAGTACATTTTATTTTAAGCAAACCGGATATTTAGTTATTCATTATTTTAAGCCTAATTTATTAATTTTATTTAAATTTTGAAATAAATATTTAATTAAGATAGACGTTTAAAAGTATGAAAAATTAAATGCAGTATACCGCAATTATGTTTAAAAATAACAAATAACTGTAAGACTTGAAAAGTTTATTAGGTAAATTAGGCCTACTTTTCTTTTTTTCAAAAAAATTATTTTTATTGACATTATGGTTTATGTTCGTTAACAAACGTTTAGGCCTTTAACTAGTTCATTTGCTTTAGTAATAATTAATAAAATAATTTTAAAACGAGTTTGATAGCATCCCTTTAGACTTTTTATTTGTATATGACGTTGACGGATTTCATAACATTTTTCTCTCATTTTCTGTTTATTGGTAAGCCAAATTAACAAAGTTATTGGTTCCAAAATTTCCATTTTTACTGCTGCCGTTTGTCATTAAGAGAACGAAACTTACAGCCTCTAAGTGGAAACCCACTGCAGCGTCGCGCGTTGCGTCGCGTCGAGCGTTCAAGGTCAGCGTCGACGTCGGCGATCGCTCGG
>JAQIXG010004650.1:0-12571 GCA_034700105.1 Oconnorella tubifera
CTTGTGCAACTGGCACAAATTTATGTTGATGTTATTTGGCTGTAAATATATACCTGGCTACGATGTGGGCATAGAGGAAGAAAAACCTGCGCCCATAAATTACGTTACGCTACGTGGTAGCAAACTACGCAATAATTTTGTTATAACATTAGCAATAGTATTGATATATAATAATAATAATAATAATAATAATAATAATAATGAGATCTATTAGTAAGACTTATTATTATCGTGGTATAATTCGTATCCTATCGCGGTTCTCGGACGTTTCGTCAAAAGACGATTCGTCAACGGACTGTTCGTCAAGGACTATTCTCATAACGAACGATTCTTATGACCCTTAACCCTAAACCTAACCCTTAACCTAACGAAGTCCGATAAAACGTCCGCATACCTCGTCTCGCACCGTACGCTATCGGAGCTCTGGCAATTCCGAGGTGCGGAGTAATTACGATGTAATTATTATTTATTAATTATTAATAATTATTTATTATTCTCTCCTAACATAATAATATAGAAATAATAACTTACTCTCCGTAGGCCCCTTCCCCCAACGTCTGAACGAAATCCCAACCCTCGACGAATGGCGTAATCATTATTAAAATATATTTAATAATAAAATTAATTAATAATAAAATTAATTAATAATTAATAATAATTAATTTAAAATAGTTTTGTTATTTTCTAAATTTCGCGCAATTTTTCTATTTACATCGGGCGTTTATATTTCCCGGCACAAGTTATTTCAGTATTGATTGTATTCGCATTACTTCATTTTTACATAAATCAAAATGATTATATTTGCTCTATAAATATAAAATAACCATAATATATATGTAACTTTATTATATATAATCGCAAATGTTAAAATAAAACGATTTCTTGAAGCCGAATGTCAATCGCCAGGTAAATATAACGTCAATGTAAATATAATTTAATTAATTATAAAATTAATTCATTGTAAATTAAATTATAATTGAATAATTATTATAATTAATTATTTTAAATAATTACGCATTAATTATTATTAATGCTAAAAAATTATTTAGTCTACTATGAATCCGGTACAAAAAGCGTTTCGGTTAAATTTGTTTAGTTTTTGGTTAATAATATATAATTAGGGTTTAGGGTTAGGATCCTATTATAATTGAGGGTTTAAAAGTTATCTCTGCCGATTTCCTTATGATTTTGATCGAAATCTATTTGTAATTTGATAATTCATTGTAAATCCATTCTTATAATAAACATCAGTAATAATAATAAACAATAGCATTAAGGCATTAAAATAGTATTACAAAAGATATCGGTACAAAAGATATCGGTACAAATTAGAATCGAATTTTATTGTTAAAATTGTTTAGTTTTTTGAGTTTAATATTAATAATTAAAGTTTTTGGTTAGGATCTTAAATTTGGTAATTCGTTGTGAATCGATTCTTGTAATAAACATCAGTAAAAAACAGTCATAGTATTAAGGTATTAAAGTAGTATTAAATATCAAAATGACATCAAATCCCGATACACGCGAACACTCTTCCTCCCCCAATAACGGAGCCATCAACCACCCACCCTCCCCAACCACCCCACACCTGCCTAAAGACTGGATATCCCTCAACGTCGGCGGTCGTTTATTCACCACCACCCGCAGCACCCTAACCGCCAAGGAGCCAGACAGCATGCTAGCGCGAATGTTCTTCATCAACTCTGACAGCCATCAGTGGCGCAGCGCCGTCGACTCTACCGGGGCCTTCCTAATCGATCGCAGCCCGACTTATTTCGAGCCGATTTTGAATTACCTCCGGGGCTGCGAACTGGTTTTAGATCAAGGGGTTAATCCGAGAGGGGTGCTTGCCGAAGCGAGATTTTATGGGATTGCTTCATTGGTGGAGTTATTGGAAATCCGGGTTAGGGATTCAGAACCGGCAGGGGATACTACTCCAATATCCAGACGGGCTCTTGTGGATAAGATAATCGGAACTCATCCCGATTGGGAGCTTCGATGCCAGGGGATTAACTTTGAGGGATCAAATTTATCCAAATTAGATCTTCGTCACGCGAATTTTAAATACGCGATCCTGAAACGCGCGAATTTATCCGGCGCAAATCTCAGCTTTTGTAACTTTGAACGCGCCGATTTGAGTGGTGCAAAATTGGATGGCGCTAATTTATTGGGAGTGAAAATGTTGTGCGTTAATTTAGAGAGCGCTTCTATGAGGGGGTGCAACTTTGAGGACCCCGCTGGAACCAGGGCTAACATGGAGGGGGCCAGTATGAAGCACGTTGATTTAGAGGGGAGCCATATGGCGGGGGTTAATTTAAGGGTGGCTACGTTAAAAAATGCGAATTTGCAGAATTGCGATCTAAGGGGGGCAGTATTGGCAGGGGCAGATTTGGAGAATTGTGATCTGAGCGGGTGTGATCTGCAGGAGGCTAATTTGAGGGGCGCTAACTTAAAGGATGCGGCTTTTGAGCTGATGGTTAATCCAGTGCATATGTCACAGGCGGTGCGTTGAGTTTTGTGTTTTTTGTGGGATATGAATCCTTTGGTGTTTATTTAATTTGGCACTACAACTAAACAGTGCACAACAAAACGGTATATCAAATAACCCTAACCCTGATAACCCTAACTATAACCCCAATATAAATAGAGCTGTTTTTTGCCCTGCGCTATTTTGTCGTGGCATTATTTTGACGGCGCCGTTTTGTCATGCGTTGTTTTGATGCGTTACTGTTTAAGTTAGTTTATGTTAATTTAATCTGTTTAATTGATACAATGGATATATATTAATAGGATATAGTGTAAATAAAATAAATAAATAAAATGATTTGTTCACTTTATGTAGTATTTCTGAGGTTTTTAAAAGAGAAATATAAAATTTAAATTGGTTTTTAAAAGATAATGGTTTATTTTATTTTTATTTGATTATTTGGGTACCCAGACAAAATGGCTCCGAATGCATTATCTGACAAAATGGCCCCGTCAATTAATTTAATAACCCTAATCAACACTAAACTTAAGCCTAACCCTATCTTCAATCTTAACCTCAATCCTAAGAATTAATAATCGGGTCTGATTTGTAGGGGCTATTTTGACGGAGCACTATTTATTTGTTGTGTTGTGCCACATCGACGTAAAAAGACCATTTAGTGACATGTTAGAATTTTGCATTCACTTTTCTTTATAATCTTTGCCTGTATAATTTTTGCTGCACCCTTTAACAACGTGCTTAATTTTTGAACCGTTATGAACAGTTGTAGTTATATTAAAAATTGCTTTGAAACGTTAAGAACGATTTTTTTATCTGATAGAGATTTTCAAAAACTGCCTAAATCTTATTGTTGTGCTTCTTATTGTACTTGCTGTACTTTTTATTTCTTATTGTACTTACTGTACTTTTTAGTGTACTTTTATCGTACTTCTATTGACTTTAGAGTACATTTTGTAAGGAAAATAGCGATAAATTAAGACTTGAACTTGCATATTATGTATATTTCGCATATTGTATATTTCGTATATTGTATATTTCGTATATTGCCTGTGACTACTGAGTTATCGTATATATTTGCATTATAATTTTAAAACATATCGTATGTGTGTACATATTTTGCATCTTATCAAATTCACAGTAAGTTGTAAATAATAAGACATTATATTGATACCTTGTTGTAAATTCGTTTGATAATAAATTCTTTTATAAGTTCAACGAGTTATTTTCTTTAATGCAAACTTAGCGATGTAATCTTGTTATGTAATTATTTAGTTATATAAATTTTAATATTTATACTGTTTTCAAAATAATTAGCTTCGAATGAGACTAGAGAAAAAATTAAACATAAAATTGTCAAATTTTAGTAAATATCCAAAATTAATGTATTTGTAAATCTTTTATTTCAGGTTGTTTCAAATTTAAGCGTACCGCTTGCTGCGCCCTTTAGTACAGCTCTTATTTTATTTTAGCAATATCATATATTAAATTTCTTTCAATTTTTAACTATTAATAAAACTAAATAATTAACACTTTCATTTTTTACATTTTAATAAAACTAAACGTTAAAAAGCACCGTTTTATAAAACGATTTATTTTGCATAAATGCTAAAATCAGACAAGGATAAAACTCTTAAAAATATACTACACAAAATATACACATTATTGTCATATCTGCGTTATACTGTAAATTTACTTTTATCACATTAACGAAACATAAATATGTCATGTACATAATACAATAACAAAGAAATACAAACATGCATTATGATGCGTACAAACAGATAAAGGTATGTTCATAACTTTATGGAACGAATGATGTATAAATTACTGTAGAACGCTTTATTAAATATGAATATGTTCAATAAGATTGTCAAGGCTCGTTAGAGAAGTGGTTAGAGCGCTGGATTTGAAATCGATAAGTCCACGTTCGAATCCCGCATTGCTCTAACTAGCTGCACCCTTTAGTAAGACGCTTAAATTGACAACTATATCTTAGACATCGTTAATACGGTTATCCAGACGTTGAAGTTAACCTTAACTCAAAATCTAAAATGACATATAAAGTTTATTTGACAAATTTTCATGATGCAGTTATTATATCATTAAGTTTCAAATTAATCACAATGCTGATGGTGTAAATACAAATATTCACGGAGGCGTCAACAAAATTTAAGGGGCTGTGCGAGAAAAACTGATCTCAAAATTTCCCCATTAAATTAAATATTAACTTTTTACTCATTTTTTTCTGTTTATTTTTAAAATACTGCTTTCTTTTGCAAGGGGGGGGGAAGGGAATTAACCCTCGAAAATCTAGAGAATAATTTTATCACTTTTCCTAAATTTACTTTTAAAAAATCGTTTAATTTGTCAATAAACTTAACAATGCATCAGAGATTTTATTTACATATTTGGAACACATTATAATAAAGCAGTACACTTAAAATAACGATTCTAATATATCCTCACAATGAAACTCACTTAAAAACTGCATTATTTTCAGCATTAAATGTTGGCCTATTCAAATTTAAAATAACTAATTTCCTAAATTTATAGTGAAACTTATCTAACAGTCGATTAATAAATATAATACATCTGATTAAGATTGTAATATCTACAGTAATATTGGCTACAGTTTCATAATATAAAAATATTAATATAAAATTAATAAATAATAATATAAAATTTAATTAAACTTTTGAATATGAAGCGTGAAGTTTGACTGATTTGATCGTTAGACCACAATACTGATTGATTTAAGTTCAGCTCTAGACTTTCAATACAACTTGAGACTGAAATTATAATAAAACGCCACTTTCTTCAATGCTTTACAAATTTATATGTAGATTATGAAATCTGGATATAGTTTTAATATAAAATCTGGAATAGTTTTGATAGGTAAAAATAATTGCTTATCAATGAAAACTATCAACTGATTCTCGGTTTCGATGAAAAAAATTGTATCATTCAATTTGATACTGAGGTCTCCACGTAACATAATAAGATTTTAATTATCTAAAATGATTTTTCAAACTGTAAAAATTACATTGTATTCATATAATGTAAATACACTTGAAATTATAAAATGCAATTACATTGTTACATTATATAAATTACAAAATTGTAATTCATATAATGTAATAACATTAAAATGTTATTGCAATATTAAATATTTATTACACAATATTAAATGTTGAGCATACCACTTTATTAATTACTAAATAATTCATATAACTTCATTAAATGCTGTACAGCTACTGAAGATCTATTTGAACTGATTAGTTTTAATTAACAACTTACATAGTGGGCTGATTTTCTATTTGGCAGCTATTTGAATTAAGGTTCATATCCATTACGATGCATAGACACGGGAGAAATGTAAGATGACCTCATTTGAGCAGAAATAAATGATTTCCTACACTCAATATTGTCATCTGAAATATTAAATTTGATGAAATAAAATCATTTTAATATTAACTGCAAATTCTGTAAAGAAATTGCCAAATTTTTAATGTCACATCAGCACAAAATGACTATTTAATGACGTGTTGAATATCATTTTAATATGCAACCTTTACTGCAAGTTCAGCAAAGAAAATACCAGTTTTTAACGTCATATCAGCACAAAAATATAATTTAATTACCTATTGTAAACTCAGCATTTATTTTCATTAATCATCTCAGGAAAATTTATAATATCGGTAAAATTAAAATCAACAAGAACACATTTCACAAACTAGAATCTATATAATTTTTCATTAACGAATTAAAACTATCTACCCTTTGTGACTGGTACACGTGATGATTCAATATTATAATGTCCTTCATTGCTTAATTGTTTTCGTCTGTCAGATTTCGAGTAAGGTTTATTTCTAGCCTGATGGATGGCCCCACTGTAGCTACTATCAGTGCTATAGGGGCTGTTAGATCTAGGGGCTGCTCGTTGTCTAACCCTTTTTTCTGTAATTAATTTAAACAAAATTTAATAGAAATTCACTCAATTTAAACAAATAGGATTTTTTGCACAGGAAATTCAATTCAAGTAGATTTAAATGTAAATAAAAGAAATAATTTTTATTTACATTTCTAATCAACTCTACATAATTGCGTAATTATAGAATTAAAATTCAAATCGTGTAGATGTAAATAAAGAAAAAACTGACAAAAGACTGATAACTAGAGAAAAGTATCCTGGATACACTGCTCTGTGATACTATAAAGAGAAACTTGGAGCAAAAAAACTGATATTTACTAAACAGACGTCAAATCTTCATATTTAAAAAGACATCGATAATTCAACTACAACTATATATAAAACAAATAATAATAATAAACTCAAATGAAAGTAACTTCATAAAAAGAATCATAAATTAAAATACTAATACAGATGACATAAACTAAATACAATTCAACAAAATAAAACTAATAAAAACGCATACATAAACTATTAAATACAATTAACGAACGTTTTTCCAAAAGGCCTCCTTGTTTTGGATTCATCACTGTCGACCCTACGACTGTCAGTCCGGAAAGTTCCGCAGCGCGCGTCACTGCCCCGGCAAAGTCAGCCTGGCCCTCAAATGAGTCATCAGCAGCACTAAGCGAGCTGAGAGATTCTGATTGGCTATCATCATGTCTAGCATTGGGCCAAGTTTTCGTATCTCGTTCTATAAATAGAATTTTAGTAGTGAAACTGAGGTTTATTTTTCGATAATAATTTATGTCAGTTTTGATAAGAAAATGTAGCCTAGTTATTTTGAGGTTTGTTGATGAAATATAAGTAAATTAATGAACCAAATCAAGAATCTTGATTTTTTTCTCTAATTTTTCTTTGAAAAAAAGTATTAAAAGAACTCTTCAAATGTAGAATCTTAAACTAAGCTCAAGATACAATGCTAGATTATATAAAGTATGTTCAACTATATCAGAATGACTTATACCTAGTCCTTTCAAAAATTTAGATAAAAAAAATCATTTAAAAGTGATTCCAATTATTTAATTTGATAGATCAATGTATTATTAACTTAAAATGATATCAACTTATTGAAATCTATACTGTATTATGACCTAATTCAGCATAAAAACTTTCTTACCCCTACATAGGAAACCATACATATACAGCGTTCCTACAAATCAGTAAATACTCTGAATACACATGCCATAATTCAAATAAATGTTCTTATTCAAAATATCCCAAAAATTTCAACTTTAGCGCAATAAAAGTTGGCATTTCACAAATGCTGATCTTTTTAAACGTACCATTGAGCTCAATATCTGTCAAGTCAGCATCACCACAACGATGAGTCTCTACGTATGAATCGTCAAAATCATCATTAGTATCAGAAGCTAAATCTTGAGCAGAAACTGAATCGTTAAATCTGAACAAAAGTAATAAATTCCAATCAAATTTAAATCAAAGTATCAATTTTCAATCAAATGGTCTAATTTTAAACATTGTATGAATACAATATCGCAATTAAAACCTGCTACATTTTACAATACGATAATTGTAAGGATTTTGAATTAAAGTATTTTATTAAAAACTATGATAAAATAAAAAAAATTCATAACTCGATATTATTTTCTCGTAATTAATGTGTAAATTACAGAAAATGGCTTTTTTATCACTTAAAGTCTTGTAATTAAATAAGTGTAAAAACTAAATCAACTAACTATCAACATTGTAATTAATTAAAATATTTAAAATATAAAACTTTAATATGAAAATATCACAGACCTATTAGGCCCACAATTAAATGTAGGTCTTAATTCATAATCCCCACTAAACTGATTATAATCATTTCGACTGGGTCCGTGATCCGATGAATAAGGACTTTGACTGCTGCGGCTTTTGCCAGAAAACTGATAAACAGGCGGAGGTGGTATATATAGCGAAGCCTGATTGTTTCTATGAGGTGTCATTCCTTCTAAAAAAAAAAATGTACATGAATTTAACATCCTTTAATGTTTTAACGTTTGTCAATCGAATTTTTATTTGTCATACTTGTTCAAACTATTAGCTTTCTGTATATTGCTTAAACGATTTTTAACGGTTTTTGTACTATAATTCAAAATCCGAGCGAGTGAGCAAAAAAATTAACAACCGAAATATCAAACATTATCAAATTAATTATTAATTTTAATTGTTAGAAATAAACACCTCTTTATTTAGTATAACTAACACAATATCTAGATTTCAAATTAGTAGATATTTCATTTAAAGACTTATAAAGTAAACTAAATTTCAATTTTGTAGTTACTTAATAAATAGCATTAAATAAAAAACAATTTTATATAAAGTTTTACAATCGTCGTTCTACAGTATCTATACTTAAATTAACGAATAATTAGAATAATAATTAGCATAATTAACAATAAAAGATATAATAATAATGATTAATAATAGCAATAATTACAATAATTAACTATAAATGATAAAAGAAATAATAAAATAATGATTAATAACAACAAAAAATAATAATAACAATTATAACATAATGATAATATTATAGCGTAATAAATTGCATGCCTGTAGTTAATGGACTGTGATTTTGAACATTTTGTTCATTTCTTAAACAAATCTCATTTGTTATTGGTTGAATCATATAGGCCAGTGGATTAGGAATACTATTATCCGCCCCATGTGACCCACCCTTGCCCCCCACCAATGTAGTCGTAGCATAAGGGACAGCAGGGGGGGCCCAGCCGTACCCTGGGGAGGCAGAAACCCCGGAAAAATTCTGATTTTTTTTTAGATTTGTTGAATAATCGTTAAGAGAATCTTTGTTATTTGCTGAATCGACTGAAATATAATAACAATTTAAAATGTACTGATTATAAATTTTATTAATTTTGTGTAATTTTAAAATAGCTTATAATTAGTTGCTTAATATAGTCAGAAAATAAAAGAACTTATTTAAGATTCAATTAAAATTGATTAAATGATTACTCATTTGATTAACATTTTTTAATTCTTATAATTCATTACAAATTTTTCTAAATTAATTCACCGAAAAATATCGATGATAAACCAGTACACAACATTTATAAAGAATTAACGGCTGCAAACATTATGCATTTATAAACTAATAAAATAAATAATTTGTAATAAAAATTGGCTAAGAATTATTTAAATATGTGAAATGTCCTGCTTTACTCTCTGAATAAAAACACGAATATAATTAAAAATAATTGAATATTTATATTAAAATTAATATAAAAGCTTATTAAAATTGACATAGAATTCCCTAAATGAATTCAGAAAATTTCCTTCAATTTTTCAAATATATTACGGAAAAACAACAGGAAAAAATAAAACAGAATTATTTAATTAAATTCCTACGCGATTGATAAGTATGCGCACTGTATGCATGACACGCATTCATCTTCGTGTCAGTGTCACTCGGTGACTCTTTGTCATAACAACATGGCGTCAAACATGGCTGCTCTCTGTGACAGCTGCCATTTGCATACGTCACGTGACCTTCAACGTGATTGGCCAGCAGGGGAACCTGATTTGAACCCTTATTATATGATCTGAAAAAATTAAATTCAAAATATTTAGAAAATAAATTATTTGAAACAGATAAACTAATTATTGATCTAGTAAGTTTTTCTATAGCTGGTCCACTGTCAAATATTATGGAAATTTGTAAGTAAATGTTATTATTATTAATTTTAGCTTTGTTTTTAATGAATTGAATATATGCCAAACTGACTAAAAAAAACATTATTACATATATTAAAGTCTAACGTTTAGCTCATATAGGATTTCCACTGCATATGCCAAGCAGTTAATCTCAGTGTGTTTACATATATATATATACTGATTCTCTATTTATATATATACAGCAAAGTTTTAATATTGTTCATATTTATTGAAGTAACGATAAAAATACACACGACTCAGCATATTCGAAAAGAGTAAAACAATGAAATAAAATAATATCAAACCTGACTCCATCTTCACTATTTCGCAAGGAAGCTGAAAATTAACAAAAAAAACAATGCACGCAAAGTACAGAATGAATAGTTTTTCCTATATAGAAATACAATTAAATAAAAACGCTTCACATTATTATTAATTCATTGACCCAATCTACATCTTTAATTAAAGTTCAATCAATTAAATCAATTAAATTAAATAAATTAAGTTTAATTAAAGATTAAATCTCAGGGTCTCACTAAAACATTCATTCACTCGCTGAACCCTTTAATTAACAATACGCTCATTTCAACATCTACATCTTTAATTCTCCCTCTACCATTATAACTAAATTGATATATAGTAAGATAGACAAACCGTTATCATTATTGGAGCATTTGTTTTTTGGTATTTTTTTATCATTTCTCCTATATCGTCTGTAAATGACCACGCAAATAAAGCAAAGTAGAAACCACAAGGCCAGACCAATGGCTACTATAAGCGTGGCTATAAACCAGGGCTTGTTTAGTAACACAGGCTCCGCCTCTCCTGTCATCTGACCTGAAAGAAACGATCTCTTTTTGTTAGAAAATTAATAATATAAACTAGAAATTAAAAATTGTATTAAAACTCTGATATAAATATAATAAGTAATAATAATAACAATATAGTACAAATTTCATGACAAAACTTACAAGATTCACGTATCAACTGTGGGCTAAAAACATACCAAGAAAAAGAATGAATAAAAATCTAAACTTTTAGCTAATAAAAATCTTTAAAATAATAGTAGTTATATGAAAATGTACACCCTCCACCGGACTTGGCGTTAGAACTCAAAAATAAACTGCCAAAAATGAACTGTGAAAGAACTGCATCATTTCGATTAGCAATACATTTCTAATCGAACTTTGACCAAACCTGGTTTTAGATGAGATTCCATTGCATTAGATTTAGTATAAAATCTAAATTTTAATTCAAACCAAATTTCAAAGTACAATCAAATGCAGTCTTTAATTCTTAAATTATAAAACTATCGTCACAGACTACAGTATTATTTACTGTTCTTCTTTAATATTCACTCAAATACATAAATTAATTTAAGCCACAAAATAGATTCAAAAATGTCGAATTCATTTTAGAAATAAAATAAATAAATACCGATATAGATGACATCACTCAATGGACTCTCACCCATCTTATTGAAGGCAGTCATCTGCAGACGATACAACATACTTCTGACAACATGGCGCAGTTGATGACTTGCAAAAGATACATTCACAGTGACGATACGATTGAACTTACTCTCATTGCCAAATAAATAGATCTGAAAAACATATCAATTATCAGCACCGAAAACATTAACTTGACAAATTGACCCTAAATACAGTAATCTGATAATTTGACTATAAATACAATAATCAGACAATTAGACCGGAAATTTACTAAACCGATAATCTGACCCCAACTCAACAAATCAGCCTTAAAGATTCATTTACTAGCCCTAATCCTAACCAATCCTAAACTTTACCTAATTTCAATCATACTCATAAGAATTAATAGTTTGGGTTTATTTTAAAATGCCACTTTAAAAAACAGAAAATCTATTTCTAATTGCTTAAAGAACTAAAGTTTCCATCCAATATCTGTCTTTCATATTATTTTAGACCACCTAAGAGATTCGAAATTGAAATTGCACACTTTGGCATTAATACTTTATAAAATTCCAACCTTGTATCCGTGCAGATTACCATTCCATAAATATCTGGGGGGAGCCTCCCAACTTACGAGCAAGGTGTCATTGAGTAGAAGAGTCGCGTGGATATTTTTAGGAGGGATGGAAGGAGCTACAAACAAATTACACGACATTAACAATGACGCATATAATAATGATATTTTCATTTCAAAGCAATTGACAAAAGATCAAATGGATTAAAATAAAGTTCCCAAACGTTTATATGAAACAGACGCTAATGTTTTTTATCGTTTGAGAAGGGCATATTAGTAGTGAGATTGCTTAAACACAGCACATGTCCCATTTGATGAAACACTTGATCAGCAACATAGTATATTATATTTATAATAATATAAATTTTCAAATGTTAACAAGATAATTTTGAATCAACAGACAGACGTTATAATAACTACATTTCACTTTTTAT
>JAQIXG010004651.1:0-12571 GCA_034700105.1 Oconnorella tubifera
AATTAAGAGAATTCATAGAGTAAATAACTGATTAATATCTTGAATCTTTGGGCTTTATATATTCAGGAAATGATATTTAATAATATAATTATTTAAACAGAAATTGGTAATTACAATTTATTTGAAAGCATTGATTATACGTATAAGCCTGAAACAAAGCATTGATACACGTTAAATTTTTCTCAGTGGAAACGCCTACTTGTAGGCCAAACTGTCAAATTTCCCGCTATACGAAATGAGCAGCAGTTGTGAATATTCATTAGAAGAGTTTTATGTGACTCTATAGAGGCACAATCTGTTTTAGAAGATAGGCCTAAATGTGAGTAATAGATGAATTATAAACAGTTCAATAGGAGAGTGGAGTCTGATGAGTCTTGATAGCTGAGTACTGTCATTTTCGTTACAATACTACGCGATTATTAAACGGAGCTAAATATTATGTCTTTATTTCATCAATATATGAGAGGAAAAATTTGAAAAGTAATGAGCTTAATAATTTAATTTTTCAGTTTAATAATGTTTAATTTAGCTGTCTTACATTATAGCCTTTTTATCCTTTTTTGACATTGCCCATTTGTATGGCGATTAAAGGAACGATTTGAGGGGGCCGACTTGACACTGTAATTTGTAGGGGCCGTTTCGTCAGGGCCGAATTGTATGGTCCGTTTTAACTTGTCTTAATTTTAAACGTAACTTTGAATTTCAGTTGCTTCGTCAGAAGCCGAAGAGAGTGATATTGAAATGCAGGATCTTGAATCTTTAAAAACAGTCAAAAAGTAAGTAAAATATAATCAAATTAACCATACTTCATGATTAGGGTTAAGCTTTGGGTTAGTGTTAGTAAAGTATAACAAGTTGATTAAACCATTAGGGTTAAGTTAGTGATAGTAAATTATGGTTAAGATTAGAATAATGGTTAGTGTTCGTGAAAATTTAGTCCCAAAGCTTGTTTAGGGTTTTACTGCTAAGATTAAGGTTAGCTATATTACTAACCATGTAGATTTGGTTAAATATTAACTTTAAAATTAATGATTTAATGATTTTAATGAACTAAAACCAAAAATTAATAATGGTTAAATAAAAAGGAAATTAATTAATGTGTTTTATTTCAGACGTTTAACTATTAAAGAACATGAAAAGCATGCTTCGGTTTTCGGTCGAAAAATGGTCGAAAATTCTAAAACTGAAACCGATACTGTAACTGAAAGTTAATAATAAGATTTTATGCATTAAATAAATTAAATAAAATGATTCTATTATAATTTACTTATTCTTATAAATTTCATAGAAATTTTGATTTCTTTTAATCGCAAAGAAATTATGATAAATATATTATATTAAAGTATGCGATAAATTAATAAATACAAGTTTTATAATTGTTACAGTATACATGTATGCAGATAAATGCAATGTTATTGCACCTAAATAAATGCAATCTTATTCGATGCAGACAAATGGAATTTGTAATATAATGAAGCAAAATATTTAAAAAAATGACAAAAATGACCCTAATAATAATTAATTATCATATTATACTATTACGCTCATCAGTAAAATGTTCATAACACAAATGATTTAATCTGTTTTGAATATAATATAATTATAGGTCTATAGTATAATTATAATTATAATTATAGGATAATATTATTAAAACTTGTATTTTTTGTAATAATTATATGTATCAATTATTTTATTACATAACACAATAATATTAGTGGTAATAATTAAATTGTTAAACAATATGCACATATTACAATAGCATATGTATTATAAAATTAAACAGAAAATTTAATACGAGTTTAATCTAGGCCTACTTTTTATAATTTAAAATAGGCCCGCTTTATTGTTAAATTAATATAACACAAATCGACATCTGTTGATAGCAATTTTTACCCAAGCATAATATAACGATAAAAAATCATATCACGATTCTATTAATTTCAATTTAAACTTTAGAAATTCTTCCTAATGTAACAGTACTACCAAATATTTCTAAAGTTATATAAAGTTTTACAAAATCCTGGCTTAAAACAGTAAAATTTCAAAATTATTGTAATTTCTACTAAAAAATTTCGCGTTTTAATAAATAGAAACCTTGCTTCAAAATGCTGGTCGTATTGGTTTTTTGTACAGTTTTCACATGCTGGACTGTATCATCAATTTCAGGTAAGTTTTTATAAAATATATCTCAAAGTTCTATATTGAGAAAAACACTCAATTTAAAAGCTAACCCTAATACAGTTTTAACTGCTAAACTGCTCGATGAATGTTTTATGAAATTAAGTAAAAAATAAATATTTATATATATATCGTTGACATTTACTCTGAAAAGTTGATCTCAATCAAATCTTCATAGCGACAATTCGTCCACGGAGTGTTCGTGTATACGACAGATCGTCTACAGATACTTGATCAACCGACATTTGATGTATACTTCTGAATTGCAGCTTCTAATCATAACGCTTACACTAAACATAGGTTTAGTGTAAGCGTTATGATTAGATTATGGTAGACAAAATATTAAACCTACAGATAGGTTTAGGGTTATGATTAGATTATGATCAAACATTATTATATCAAATGTAGGTAGATCAAATGTCTGTAGACCAAGTACCGTAAACGAAAACTCTGTAGACGAATTTTCAAGGAATCTTAACCCATAATAACAACAAAAAACAGTATTAACCCTAAAATACCCATCTATTAAAAACTATTTAAAAATTGCCATTTTTCAGCTCAGGCTGTTTGTGGGGTTCCTACTCCTAATTGGGAGGCCTCCGCTCGTATCATCGGCGGTCAGGTTGCCCCGCCAAACGTCTGGCCTTGGCAGCTTGCCGTAGAGTCGGACGATGGGTCAACTTTCACTCTTCACTGCGGGGGAGTGATCATATCGCCGAATTGGGCGATCACTGCGGCTCACTGCGTCACTCCGAGGCCGTGAGTGATTTTAAGTAGCCAGGAATTGAATAAGGGTTGGGGGGTTCTCTCTCCTTTTTCTTCCAAAAATTTGACTGATGACTTCTTTTAGGTTATCACCCAATTTTTATCACAAATTGCGTGTATTTGGTTTCTAAAGCATGAGGGATTGTAGCCCCCTTCCCCTTATGCGAACTTGGTCTTACACGTAGCTGTCAATTTAAGCGTCTTACTAAAGGGTGTAGCGAGTTAGAGAAATACTGAGCTATCCGGGATTCGAACCTGGCCTGTCGCGTCCGAGTCCGGTTTAATCTAGTAAATTGCCAACAAGCTATTTTTTCTGGTTTATTTTCATTTTGCTTGTTCGTAATTTTTCAGTTTCTTATGTTTCTTATTTTAGTTCCTAACTACCTGTTCGTTTCGTTTCTAATCGGTTTCAGTTTCTGTTTCTTTGTAGAAACGGCGATGAATTACTGGCAATCGCTGGTCTGTACAATCGCTCTCAGATATTCACGAATACCCAGATTCGAATTTTGTTACCGAGTCATATTACGTTTGTATGTATTTTTATGTATATTTTTATGCATTTGTCTACGAATACATATCTACTATATGTATTTTTGGAAATGTAGTATATATGTAGTTTTGAACTATAAAATACATGCAGTTTTGCGTGTATTTGAACATTATGCAACTTATTTATTTATGAGTGAAAATTTGATTAATTTTGAATAAAATTTAAGAAAATTATTGATTTTGAGTAGGTCTATATTTACAATTTTTTCCTATTATAGTATTTACCTATAGATTTAAAAACAATATACATATGTCTACTGCTTGTTGTAAGTCAAAACAACTCGCTGCACCCTTTAGTAAGACGCTTAAATTGACAGCTACGTCTTAGACATCGTCCGAATACAATACAATAATCCAGACGTTAAAGCTAATCTTAAAATATTAAATATTCGTTCATATTTAACGTCGATATTCAACTTTTTGTTTTAAAAAATAAAACTTTTTTAAAAATATATTTTTATACAGCATCCGGAATTTGACTCCGAAACTCTACGAAATGACCTTGCAATTCTTAATTTCCCCACCGGCCTTGACCTTTCAACGCCTCGGGCCAAGGCCATTTGTCTGCCCCCTAGTTCAGATACTAGTTACATAGAGAATCCTAATTGTTTCATAACAGGCTGGGGGTATACAACACGTAAGAAAAAAACGGTTTATCTTAATAAAAATTGAAAATAAATGTAAAGTTTCATTATTTTTGTTAATTTTAATGATAAATTAAACCAAATGCGAATCAAATACAAAAAAGGATAAATTAAATCGATCATTTCGTTGAA
The DNA here is from genome assembly GCA_034700105.1 of Oconnorella tubifera. NCBI lineage: Eukaryota > Metazoa > Annelida > Clitellata > Enchytraeida > Enchytraeidae > Oconnorella > Oconnorella tubifera. The sequence goes on from JAQIXG010004651.1 coordinate 4,269, forward strand.
TAATTATGTTAGATTTAGAAACGTACATCGAAAGTTGTATTTGTTTAAAAACAGTTTGAATAATATACAGTAAGTTAATAGTTTGAACAAGTATGGAAAATAGAAAAAAAATTGTCTGACAAACGTTAAAGGTTAAAAATTATAAAGTTATAAAGTGCCTTGGGAAACTGTTCCAAAAGTTATTTTATTATATCTTAGTACGTTTTAGTATTATTGTATTATACATTAGTATTTTGGGTATTATTGTATTATACATTAGTTTATTTTAGTATTACTGCATTTTACATTAGTATATTTAGTATATTTTATTAACTTAAATTATTAACTTAAACGTTTAATGTCTGTAAAAGCTACTGGAATGCTTTCTGAAACTTTAAAAAGGATGAGCACAGATATACTAGGACCACTGCATTGCGAAGGAAGACTCAATAGAACGATACTCGCGACTGAAACTTGTGCATATGATCAAGTCAGCAGACAAGACACCCCTTGTTTTGTGAGATATTTTTATTATATTTCGATTTTAGTCGGTACATAATTTGAACTTTTTCAGGGGGAGGGAGGGGGCAATTTTTTTTAGTTTAGTTAGTGGGACGTTGTTTAAACTATTTAAGGGGGTAGGGATTGGAACATTTTGTTATTTTTATTTCAGTCATATACATAATTTTAACTATTTTCAGGAAGGGGGGGGGAGTTTAATTACTTTTCATTTAATCCTCCTTAAATTAATGCTTTAATTTATTCAATTAATGGGATACCACTTTTTAATTATTTTCTTCTTTTATTTATAATTCAATTTTTCATAATACTACTGAATCCAAACTTAATAATCGTTTGATGATTTTTTGTATTTTTCAGGGAGACATGGGGGGCCCCCTGGCTTGCGTGTATGACGCCAAATTTTATCTGGCGGGGGTGGGCTCCTACCCCTACGCAAACTGCGATTCTAGATTTCCTCAAATTTACACAAATATTCCCGCGAATATTGATTGGATTAGATCAGTTACCGGGTTGCCTTAATTTAACGTTCACTTTAACGTTAACTATAACGTTAATTCGAACTTGAGCGTTTTAATTAACTTGAATTTAACGTTAATTTTAACCGTAACTTGAACGTTAACTTTAGCATTATATTTAACGTTAATTTTAACCTTAATTTAACGTTCATTTTATCTTTAACTTTAATGTTAACTTTAACGTTAATTTTAACATTAAATTTAACGTTAACTCTAACGTTAACTATAACGTTACTTTAATGATAAATTTAACGTTAACCTTAACGTCAAGTTAACATTAACTTTAACGTTAACTTTAAAATTAACCGACTGAAAGTTTCCTAAATTAGTTACCTCGAATATGCTACTATCAATTTTACCTTAACTTTAACCTGAATTTGAACTTTAACCTGAAATTTATCCTTAACTAAATTTAACCTTAATTTAAGGTTAAATTTTAAGTTAACCAAGTAAAAATTAAATAAGTTATAGTTACCGCGGATAAGGTATACAAAACAATGCCAAGATTTAAAAACGTTTTAATAATAAAGTCATCTGGAATGAAAAAAATCAAACAATCGCAAAATATTAAAATATAATGGAAAAACTATACAAAAGTTACATATTTATATAATATAAATAATAATATATAATATAAGTTACATATTTTATATAATAAAATGTAATTTTTATTCGTTAAATCGATCAGTTAGATTTAATCAGTTAATGAATTCAATACTAATTAAATCATGCATGTCTACTCAATTAATTCATTCATTCAGTCGATTAATTATTAAGTTAATAAATAGTTAAATAATTACACAACAAGTTTATTATTAATTTTAATTTAATTATTATACATTGTATATTATAATAAATATACAATGTATAATAATTTCATTATTAAAGAATTTATGGTTAATCATTAAAGAATTGCATAAAAGTACACAGATCAATATTCAAAATACATCTGTTTAAAATAAAAATATACTGTGTATATTTATTATATACTGGATACATATATTTGTATTTAAAATACATAAATAGCACTATTAACACAAATACTGTAAAATACAAATATAAAAAATACCTCAAATGTTTAAGGCCCCCATTGCAATTGGGAGGGGGGGGGGGTTAAACCTAAAACCTAAAAAATATTTCTTTTCTTCTGCATTAAATTTTTCTTCAAATCAAAAATACTTTTAAATTTTCTCCTAATTTTTACAAAAACGATAAGTGAAAAAAACTTTTTAAATTTAAACATTTAAACCCCACCCCCCAGAAATTTTATCAAAGAGAGGGGGAAGGGGAGCACTATCCCCACCCCCCACCCCAATTAAATAAATAAATAGCTATTTATATACCATTATATGCATTTGAAACAACATATTCCACATACAAGAATTATCAAACCAATCAACCCCTCCCTCTCCCACTCCACCCCACAGAAAACATAAAAACAACCCCCCTCCCCCCCCAAATAAAACAACCCCCCCTCGCTTAAAAACACAACTCAATGCCGCGTAGCCCCAACTGTAGAAGACTTTAAAGGTGTCGGTGGCTTAACAATGGTAGGTTTTGAAGCTGCGGGACTTGTATAATCGAATCCTTGAAATATATCCTGATCTATTGTCGCTATTAAATGCTTGTCGGCGACAGTCATCCTAGCCGCCTCTCGTGTGAATTCGGCTTCAACATATTTCACTTCTCCGGCCGATTTCTTGGTGAAAAACACCACAAAAATGAGTAACACAAAAAGATACTGACGAAAATATACTAACAATTATAGCAGACAATTTTAACAAACTTTTGAGACAGTTTTATAAGAATTATATAGAGTAGCCAGGGGGGGGTGGGGTGGGGAGGTTTCCTGGTAAATTTAGAGTGATGTTCAAAATTAAATTGAATTACTCAAAATTAAATGTCGAAAAATTAAATTACTTAAAATAAATTGTTCAAAATTAAATTGAAAACGTTAATTTAATGTAACTCATAATAATAGAAATCATTTCAATTATTTGCATTTGAATTAGGGTTAGAATTAGGGTTAGGATTGGAATTAGGATTAAACAATTCCTATACTGATTTTCATTAAACAATACTGTAATTAATTAAATAAACTGATATAAAAGTTTGCATAAAATTAAGCCTACAATTACGCCTTGAGTTAGACCTACAATTATGCCTATATGCCAAGAATTAGGCCTAAAGATAATTAACCTACAATTAGGCCTATAATAAGTTAGTTAGACCTAAGCGTAGTTAGGCCTAAACGACTTACAATTTTAGGCTTAAAGGGCGGATCTATTTTGCGTTGTTCTATAGCCGACCAATCAATTCCCTTGAAATATGCGTGATTTCTAATTGGTCCAGCGTTACAGCTAATCATACCGAGTCTTTCATTCGGGCGCTTGTCCAATAGCTGAAGGCGTTACATAAAACAGTAAAGTCTATTTTTTTTATATATCAGAGAGACAGATAGACACACAGAAACAGACATTGACAGTCTCGAGACAGACAGAGAGAGAGTCAGAGAGAGAGAGATAGACAGACAGACAGACAAACCGTGAAGGAGAGATCAACATACAACAGCAAAGTTTAATATTTCAACAATTAAACAGACGGACAGATAGATACACGGACAGAGAAAGGGGCAGACAGACAGGTAGACAATCAGATAGACAGATAGACAAACAGAGAAAAGACAGTCAGTTAGTTAGAAAAAAAGTTGTTCTATTATAGTAATAGTCATTAAATAATAAATAATAATACTAAAACATAAATAGATTTACATCTTGTCTTACCAATTATAAACAATCGGATTTTATTGTAAAAAAATTTAAGCACAATAAGTGCTTGTTTGTTTGTCTGTCTCTCTCAGTCTGTCTGTCTGTCTGTCTATCCATCTATTCATCAATCTATTGATCACTTTTAATTCAAAAACTTAGTTCAAACATTATTAGCTATTTTTTTTTTTAATTTCTCACCAAATGTAAACACTGCACTGCTTCTATTTTTAGAAATTTTGGGTATTTCGGAGTCGCCACGGAAATACATCTAAATACGTCATCTTCATCTTCACCGTCAAACGGCAGCCGACCAATCAGCATCTCGTATAGAACAACCCCGAATGAGAACCAATCAACGGACGAGTTATAGGGCAAACGTTGAATAATCTTGGATAGAAAGCGCAAAGACAAGATTAACGACAACATAAACGAAAATATTTATTTTAAAAATGCACAAATCTTTAAACATTTTAAAATGAATTAAAAGTTTATAGAAATTATTTTTCATTAAAACGTTATAGAAATTAGACTTATGGAGCGATTTCAATGGATTCGAATCTGGAAAATATGCAGTTAATACTATTATTAATATAATTTTTATTTCATGTTTTTTTATAATTAGTAATAAAAGTTATTATAAGTTTTTAAGAATATTAAACTATATATAAAAGAAAACTTAATCTTTCTCATCTTTATTATGCCTACATTTTATCAACTGAATTTTTTATTCCAATACTCGTTCAAACTATTATTTAAACTGTATTTTACTGTTGGGTTTACTGTTTTACTGTTGTTTTTGTTCTGTCAAAAAATTGTGCGTTCACTGAAATATGTAAAACAATAAAAAAAATATAAATTTACTTCGGGAGCTAAATAATGGGGTGTTCCACAAAAAGTCGTAGTTTTTGTATCACCCAGTATATTCTCCCTGCACATGCCAAAGTCGGCTATTTTTATATGACCCTCCTTGTCTAATAAAACGTTATCCGGTTTCAGATCTCTACAAAAAGCAACCAAACAAATAGAGGTAACCAAGGGGGGGCCAGGAGAAATTGTGGAGGTTATAACACCCAATTGTACACAAATAATTTGTATTTTTACTTTAAAATGTGTTAGTTTAGTATTAACCCCCCCCCCCCCCCCCCCCTACAAAAGTAATGAAAAAATTGCACGCGGAGACCAAAAATAGAGCTTTAGGCCCTGACTATAAAAAAGTCACTATATAATTTCAAAATAAACTCATTGTAAAATCCCGGTTATGCTACTGGGGGTTAGGGTTAGGATTAGTCCTAATTCTAATCCTACGTTAAAGGTTAAGGAAAAATGTATATAGAAAAAATACATAGAAAAAACTATTCGCAAAAAGCAGAAAATATATAGCAAAATAACTATAAACATCAAATTGTAAAAAAAACAATAATAATAATATAAACATCAGTAATTTTATTATATATAATAAATATATAATAAATATATAATAAATTTATAATAAATTTATTATATATTACCTATAAATAATTCCGCGTTTGTGTAAAAACTGCAAGCCACAGATCATTTCAGCTGCATAAAACCTGGCTCGGTCGTTCGTGAATTTTTTCTCTCGCTGTATATGATACATTAGATCGCCACCGTTTAAATATTCCATTACGAAAAATAAATGACTCTGAAAAGTCGAAATTATAATTAATTAAAAATTGAAATTATAGGCCTAATCAGTTTATAAATTCAATTTAAGTTGATTAGATAACAGTTAATTAAAATAAAAAAATTACTGGGGTTTGAAAAGTACAACTGTTAAATAAGGGTCAATTAAAATTAAAAATTTACAGGGGTTTAAAAAGGGTTTGTTGGATAAAGGTTAAGGAAAATAAAAAAATACAGGGGTCTGAAAAGTACAATGGTTAGATAAGGGTTAAGTCAAATAAAAAAGACTTACAAGAGTCTAAAAAATACAATGGTTACATAAGGGTTAAATCAAATAAAAAAACTTACAGGGGTCTGAAAGGTGCAATGTAGATTGGTCAAATAAGGGTTAAGTCGACCAAGTTCTAGTATTTTTCTCTCCAATAAAGTGCATTCTACGTCATTATCTTCTAAAACGACTTCTTTCTTTAATGATTTGATCGCATAAAATTCATTTGTACCAATTAATTCAGCTAGCATTACCTTAAAACAATACAATAAACAAATAATAAATAAACAAACAGCTAAATAAACAAATTGATAAACAAATAAACGAACAAACGAATAATTTAGTGTATTATATTCTTATTTATACCTGAAAAAAATTCGTTTAAACAACTACTAAACACATACAAGTTTATACATATGTAATTTTATACACTGTATATGTATGCTTAATATACAAAAAATTGTACAATTTATCCCTTTCTAATTAGCCACTAGATCAAACGCGCTTCAACTCTAGTTGATGTAAAAGTTTGTTTTATAATTAAAACTACTTTCACATCTTATTAATTAATAAAAAAAATAAAAACCAATAAAAATTACTTTCAGAATTTACTAGTCAATAAATAAAAAAATAAAATAAGAATTACTTTTCCAAAACTGCCTCTGCCGAGAACTTTAAGTAATTTGAAATCTTCCAGTTGAAATCTTTTTATAAATGGCCTTGGGGCGGTGACGGGGGGTCGGGAGGGCACCACAACGTAGATATCATTATCCTCCTCCTCCTCGCAATACATACTCATGATTCCTTCAATTTATTTTACAAAAATCTCAGGTAACTAATCAAATAATAAATAATAAATAATAATAATAATAATTAATAAAAATAAATAATAAATTTATCTTTAAATTCGCGGATTATTATAAGCGTATTATTAAAGGATGCAGCAAGTTCAATGTCATGAATTACCGTATTATATCAACTTTATCTCTTAGCTGTTTATTTAAACTATTACTAAATGGTTAAAGGGTGCAGCGAGTTAAGTTTAACGTCTGGTTTATTCTACTATAAGAAGTACGTCTTAGAAGTAGGCCTTAGAAGTAGGCCTTAGAAGTACTTGGCAATTGAATTCAAGCGTTTTGCTGAAGGGTGCAACAAGTTAGCGTAATGCTAGCATTCATGGAAATCTACCCCAGTTCTGAATAATTATATAAACAACCACAAAATAAACAAAAATCCAAAAACAAGAATAAACAAACAGACGAATAAAAAAATAAACAATTACATATACAAAGACATATATATACAAATAAACAAACAAACAGATAAACAAACAAACAAATAAACAAACAAACATATAAACAAACAAAGAAACATATAAAGAAACAAACAATCAGACAAACAAATGCACAACTAAATAAACCATGATGAGTTCTTGTACTGCTTGAAGTCGAATCGTTTATCACTAGATTATAAATCGGGTTTTGAATCCCAGTGGGCAGTTTAGAGCCAGCAAGGCCATCGAGTTTATGATCCAATGAGGAACCAGCTGCCGGTGAGATTGAAATATGAGTGAAATTATCGGCTAGAGCTTCGTACACGCAAGCATAATCATCATCGTCATCATCATCATCGTCATCGCTCTGCGAAAAGTTGTAGAAAAAACAGTGAATAATTATAATCTTAAAAGTCTACACAATTATTCTGCATTATTTTTCATCATTACAATTATCATTATAATTATCACTATAATTATCAGTGGCTGCAGGTTTTAGTCTAAAAATTGAGTGTAGGACATTTCCCCCCCGGACATTTCGCCCCCTTTTTATATATTGTTTTTTTATACATTATTTAGGAAGACAGTACCAATTAAGTAATTTAGTAATTAGTAATTTAGCAATTAGTTTAAGTTCTTTATTAGTTTCAATTAAGGTTAAGTGTTATGATTGTATATCTTCTCGGTGTAAATTATTATTGTATTATTTGAAAAATACAGTAACTTTTTTAAAATTTTACAATTTTTAATTAAAAATTAGTTTTCAATTAAAAATTAATAATTAATTTTTAACTTAAAATTAATTTTTAAGTTAAAATAATTTTTTAATTAAAACTTATTGAATAATGAAATACAATAAAAAAAGCAGTATTATCCGTTTTAATCAAATCTAATTAGTTATAATACAAAACAACCAATAAAAAATCATAATTTAAAAAAATATTTTTTTCGTTTTAAACTTGAGGAAAAATCTTTAAAAACCTTAAAACGTTAAGAAAAAAACATTAAAAGTAGGCAAAGTCTTATAATTACATACTGAGATATACAATAACTTTAGAAAATTTTGTAATAATTTATTAAAAATTTATTTTTAATTAAAAATTAATAAGTTAGATTAATTTTCTTGTTAAAAGTCAAATAAAATAGTTATAATATAAAATAACTAATTCAAATGACACAATTTTTTATGTTTTTATGTTTTGTGTTTTAAATAACACAATTTGCTCAACGATGTCATTTTGCGTGCACTTCAGAGCGATAATGTAGCGGCACTACGGGAGCCACCGGGGCTGATGCGCTCAGACTCCAAGCGGCCAGATGGTGCCACTCTTATA